>BGPR01003909.1:84373-95071 GCA_013235015.1 Araneus ventricosus
GAGCGATTGTCATTCTTTATTACAGAGCAGTCTTTTTTCTACTTTCAGCCAGATAAAAGCAAATGAATCGAAGGAAGCGATAATGGATGAAATTTTCTTCCCTCTCCGTACACAGATGCCGCTCTGTAATTTTAGAAACTTTCGGAAAATATATCACGACGCAGACATCTTTTACGCCTTTGAATAAAATTATCAGATGGTGGAAAAATAAATAAAGATGTTTTCATTACACAAAAGAAATTTTTGAAACGACATTCTACGTCTTTTTTGGTTTACTTAGGTAGAATTACTTTAACCTGATCTCAGTTCTGAAGAGAAGATTTCATCGAAGTGTTTTCTTTCCAGAAAATATTTATCTAGAATGCAAATGAGTTAAGCTTGATAAACTATTGATGATATTGACCATTATGAACATTGGGGTGCTGGAACTTTTTTAAAAAACCAACTCTATGCAGTGATGCATATTGCTACCGTTTATATTTCTACTTTTCTTTAAATATTCAACTTGAAAAATTTAATGCTTCATCAACAAATTAGTTTATATATTTATTTTTGACTGGAATTTTTAGGTATACTAATACTAATTATTTTAATATCACTTATTTTTATAATAAAATACAAATTATTCAATCAAATTTAAGGCCAAAATTTACTTTAAATTTTTTCCATTATTTCTCTCATTTATATAAATCTGTTCAGCCAAAAGTTACCATATTTGGTTTACATTTTCTGACCTACATACTGTAGGATTTCGATAAAAACTAAGTTAGCTTCAAATTTCCATAACTTAGTTCCATTGCCCGTTGCTGCACTTTTGTTATTCCACAACTGCAAAAGTGAAGGTGTTTGCAATCGACTGAATTCATTGATCAACTCCTCACATTAGATTATGTAATCAGCAAGTTCTACGGCAATATTTTACATACGGATATAGCCGTGTATTTTGATGGATTCCGCATTTTCCGCATTCCCCGGATCTCACTCCCTGTGATTTTTTGCTGTAGGATAATCTGAAAAGTGCAGTTTATGAGGGAACCATTGAAGGATCCTTGAAGGATCGTAGTAATGCTTGCATGTCTGACAAATAAAGCTTAAAAACAATGAACTAGAAAAAGTAGAATAAATTTGAAAATAAATTTAACTTAAACTGTAAACATAAACAACAAAATAACAAAATTTAAACAATAAAATTTAGAAAATCATTTTTTTATACAACGTTTAAGGAGCGCGCAATTGTAGCTGCATACAAAAAACGAAAAAACATTGGAAATAAAATTCATCTAAAGAAAGCCAAACAACTAAGATAAACTCTGAGGGAAACAAGCAAGGAATCCTTTCTAGTCCAAAGAAAAGTCCAAGGCTAAGGAAATATTCGAAATGTATTCAAAACATTTGTGAAATTTTTCTATAAAAAGCTTGCATTGCCCCAAATACAGCTTCTCTCAGCTCGAAGTTTCCCAACAAAAGTCAAAGGAGATCAGTACCATCTAAAAGCATTATTTTTAAAAAAGAAGGAAAACCAAACACAAACATAAAAACGCTAATAAGGTTGATTTAAAAATATTACCCATCTGGCTGTTAATAATAACAGCCATCATAAAAATAAACTTACCCCACGCTTAGAATAAAGAAAGATATGTCCTCACGCTACCACAATCAAACGCTAACTTTCCGCCAAAATAATTAATCATCATATTTTTTAAAGAAACACTAGAACCATGGAGTATTGATAATTTGCTTATTTTAAATTTTGACAACTTCGATTTCATTATTAATTGCTATCCAAAAGAACTCAAACTTAATAAAACGAACTCTCATCAAAATAAAGGTACCTTTTTAGATATTAAAATTGAAATTTCTAAACAAAAAACTTTGATTGGCCTGTTTGATAAAAGAGCTGAATTTAATTTCAAGTGTAAAAATCTTTGCGTTTATCATTCCATTATAGATAGATTCAAGAGTTTTTAGAAAAATAATTTTTAGTCAAGCTAACAGAATTAAAAAATATACAATAATAGAAATGATTTTTTAATGGATTCCAATGTTTTCTTAAAGACTCTCAATGACAACCATTTCCCTTTTAATATTCACGGCATTGAAGATCATATAAAAATGATTCATATATACTTAAATGAGTTTTTATTTAATTTTTAATTTTTTATAAATTTACAAAATATTTAATTAGACATTGTGAAATTTTACCCTATATTGACACAAAAAATTGTAAAAAATAAAGTTTTGAGTTCTTTTTAAAAAAGCTCATTTCAGTAGAATGAGAAATGTGAACTTTACTAGTTTAAAAAATTTCAAACATGTATCTATAACAGAGTTTGAGAAATGGTACATCGAAATGGCCAATTCCACATTTTTTTGTTCTGACAAAAAAAAATTTGTTAAAAATAAGTTTTCGAATTTTTTTTTTAAATCATTTCAGTATAATGAGAAAGATGTACTTTACTAGTATGAAAAATTTCAAACATGAATCTGTAACAGATTTTGAGAAAAGGTAACAGGGTTAGGGTTAACGGACTTAGGGTTCCAACTCCCCTTAATAACCTTGTAAAGGCAACGATAACAAAGAAAAGAACATATTTTATACCAAACTAGGATAAGAAATTCTAGCAACCATCTTTTAAAATTTACATTCTCAGCCAAAGCGAGTTTATTTTTAGCAAATGCGATTCTTTATACTTTGTAATATGGAAAAGAATCATCAACAACGTTGATTTCTTAAGTGAATTTCATGGTTGCTGGTCATATTATCTAAATACCTACCAGAATAAATGTTTAGGTAGCTAAAATTAGCCAGACTCGTTTATCTCCATAAAACCTCTTGGTTCTTGTTCCTGAAGCTTTCAACCTCATATATTACTTTGTAAAAGTCGTCTTCCTCCGCTCCTTTGTTAAAAAACGGTTTGAAGAGGAAGTGATTTATTAAATTTATGTCTTAATCAAAAACTCTCTCAGTGCTTTTATTTATATAATAATTTCGTTAATAATTTTTTCGCTAGAAAATGATGTTAAGAGGTTTTTGTGTTTTTTCTCCTCTAAAGAAACTAGAATTTATTGTTTGATAGATAATCGCATTAAAGCGCCAACGTTTTCTGAAATATTTTTTATATGAAGAAAATTAAATAATAAATTAAGCATTATCTTAATTCGTTTATAATTTCAACCAACCAGAATTTCAGAAATAAAATTCAATGTTATTTTCGACTGTCTAGCGACAATTACTTAAAACTTTCCTTATTCTGGTTTAAATTAAAATGTTTTTGAACCAAATATTTTTGAGAAAACTAAACTACGTGCCTGTTAAACTTTAGATGTTCCGTAAGCATGTATTTAATCCTAAACATAATACATTTTATTGTTGACATTATTAGAGCTGCGATGTTGCTCAAATGTAATACATTTTAAAAATGTTTGTGTTTTTAAATTTATATGTTATTTTGTCAAACCTATTGCTCTACACAATAGAAGGAGCATTAATATCAAGAAACAGTTTGTATTAAAAATTATATCCTGACTAGCTGTGTGGCTCGGCGTTGCACGGGCTATCACGAATAATATGATATTCCCGAACTGTCACGTGAGACCTTGGGATCCATATATTTTTTCCTCTACAATCAACAAATATTGTCACTTAATTTCCCTAACAAACGTTACGAAGTTCAACACTTTAATACAAAAAAATAAAGAAAAAAGCATGAAAACGATTTGTTTGCATTGCTAATAAATCCAAACACAGAAGCACGCTCAAATAGAAATACCAGCTTCCGTTAAATAAATAAAAAAATGCAGCACCGGATGCGAAAACTAATAATAGGGGAAAAAAAGAATACGCCGTGAATGAATTCACCATTCTGACAATAGATGGCAGCACGTCAATTCATTCATTTTGACGTTTTTAATTAATATCCTTTTAACTAATTACAATTTCGGAATTTAAATAGTCGAAATGGATTCCTTGGATTATTTCCCATCTTTTGGTGCTTACGGCTAGTTTCAAGATTCAGTGGTTCGTGAGAAGATAGAAGGACATAGATACATATGTTTGTTTACCTTCGATTTTTAATAGGATAGATTAAGATTTGATCCTGAGACTGGAGCACAGACACACAATTGAACCATCTATTAAAGAATTCTCAATTCCTTGCATTGTTTAAATTTTGAAAATCTTAAAAGTTGTCTGCTGCCACGAAATCAATACATGCCATACCATTAAAGTAAATAAAGACATTATAAAATAATAAAAGAACCGTGACAATAATTTCAATTATTCTTGCAGATTAATGATTCACGTCAGGAATTTTTATTAGTATGCTTCCATGTGTAGTAAGTACCATATGTCACCGATAGATGACGTTTCAACTTTCGAAATTTTTACTGATAGAAAACTGCTGGAAACCGATGGTTCTATGAACAAAAAAATTGTGTATCAAAAAACTATTTCCAACAGAAGCGTTATTGGGCTCAATATTGCAGGAGATATGGTTCATACAAATCGGTACTTAACCGCGTAAGGAGCGAATTATTTTCAAACCTACGGTATTTAGAGCGAATTATTTTCAAACCCACGGTATTTAGAGCGAGTTAACTCGGATTATGTCCATAAGCGGTTAATAAACCTGCGTGCCTTAATGCTTTGAGCCATTTGTTCGGAACGGCCTGGTTTATGAATATACGATGCATTGCCTCGTTGGAATGATCAGTTTCACTTTTTTTGGAAAATAATTTGGATAACCACGATAACTGTATTGGACTACCTGCACGCCATCACTAAAGATATAGATTAGCCTCCAAGCTCTCCGGATATCAATCCATGCGATTTTTTTTTCTCTAAAGCTTTGTGAAGAAAGTGGATCTTTCACATATAACACAAGCTTTCAAAAGGAATAACCGAGTTTCTTCTCTCTTTATTAAAAACTACTTTCACCAATCTCATCCATATATTTGAAATAATTGGCAAAACCAGAGGACCAGCCCCCAGCTTAAACTACTGGACCGATTTTGACAATTTCTACTTCATATATAAATTTATGACATTTATGATAAGTTAGTTTATGAGAAATCGAAAAATACTTCTTCACTGTACATTCTCTATGGGACCTTGGGGTTATGGGTTAATCTTAGGACAGTCTCCCAGCCACAACTACTGGACCGATTTCGACAATCTTTATTTCATTTGAAAGCTTATGACCCCCTAAATATGTCATCAATGGTCGCCTGTCAACCACCACCCTCCATTTTTGAGATATATCTCAAAATAAAACTTTGGACGAGTCCCTCAGCCTCTACATTGGCCAATTTATTTCGTAAAGTTGCAAGCATAGTTACAGGCTATTAATATTACGGGAAACAGCTGGTCACCTTAAGCGGCTAGTTTATAATAATTTTATATTGTAAACAAGATATAAAAAAGCGTTTTACATAACATGTATATATTGTAACGAAATTGTCTTGTGGGTGTACGTGAATGCAGTCCAATAAACAGGATTAATAAAGCTCTTTATTTTACAAATATTCCAAGCAAAGAAACGTAGCACAAGTATTAACACAGCACTAGTACAAATTCACAACAGAGACTACCAATAAATCTCAACACAGCTCTCAAAGGTTTCTTGTTAGCTCACCAGCTTGCTTGCTGATCAAATTCCAACTGACTCTTCTTCGCTTGAGAGCTTACTTTTATACTTTTCAACGGGAAGTGACTTCATTACGTAGGAAGTGACCTAATCTCTAGAAAGTTCAGGAAACTAGTAGAAATAGGTTGAAAGTTCGAGGTCCTTCTAGAAAATTCCCTTTGTCGCCAAAGTCGCCAACTTTGCCGCCAAGTCGCCAAAATGGTCGCCAAGATTAAAATCTCAGGGAAACGACTTTATAGCTTTGTAACAATATATTTAACAGCATTCCATTTAGGTATAAAAATTTTAACTCAACCATCTTCAGTGTAATGGTTCTAAATACTACGTTACGACAGCTACTGTGTGTCTGTTTATACAGTCCGTCTTTTATTCTAATAATCCTGCTTTTATTTTATTTATTTTTTATCTCATTTATTTATTCATTTTTGTTGAAACGACTTTTTATTGAATAAACACATCGCCTGTATTTAGTTTCGTTCTTGCCATTAAGAACCTAAATACAGCTTTCAACTCAAATCGGAGACATTTGTGGAAGATGTTGAGAGGAAAATTTAAGATTATAGATGGCGCTCATGGTAATGGATAATTAAGTCAAGTTTTATATTGTGTATAAGTAGACGTTTCACAACACTCGCCCGATGAATAGTGAACTCGGCACCAGGATTGAAGGAATTCGCGTAGAATACTATAGTTAATGTGTGAATAAAATTATATTTTTTTCCATCGAAGGCCCCAGCATCTTCTTTGGAATAGTATTTGTCCTCACCTTTCCCGACACAAGTTAGCCCCCATCCTTTCTCAGACTTGAAAGAAAAGAAGTTGCAGAAGAGACAAAATAGAGAAAAACATACTTTCGCGTTCATTGGTTTCGCATTGAAATCACACATTGAAAACTTTTTAACTACGCATGGGCAAAACGTAGCGTAATTTTGCTTTCATAACTTAAGAGCCATATATATAGGCCAAATTATATAAAAATTACAGTTCAATACCGTTAATATTCAGAAAGTTATCGACATTGCAAAAGCTAAATTGCTTTTGATCTCTAAGAGAAACAAAATGATGTGGGTTCTTGCACAAATTGATATTTTTTAAAATTGAATCTTCGAAAGTAATATTGATTTTTATGAAGGTTGAATATCCTGAATATCCACGTATACTTATAAATTAAATACATAATTTAAATTGCATTTCGATGATAACTTATTAGAAGGAAAAACAGCCCATACCGTTCATTGGTTTCACTGTGAAACAGCGAATTTTTTTATAATAAAAAAATATTTTTTCTCCCTTTACATTTTTAGGATCAGCTACATGTCTAATACTCATTTTTGAAATAAATTTAGTAATTTTCAAAGCGAAGCATGTAATGAACATGAAAGGGTTTAAGAAAGAGAATAGAGAAGAAACAGCAAAACAGGAGAACAGTATTTGTCTCGATACAGACAGGTCGTGTCTTACCTGCTTTGTTTGGTTGATGAACAGTACTCGTTGTGATGGAACATCAAGATATCTTTTAGAAAATTTTCACCCATAAATCTTGTTTATGTAGCGTTTAATTTTGTGTAATAAACAAGATGCAACAAGCAACATTTATCCTTACAAGTATTACAGTAAACCTTTTAAGAACACGAGCTTTATCATAACTATCGTCAATCTGGTGTGTCTGTGTATTGTGTTACGTTAACAACCATGTGGTATTTCTCGCCGTCTCGTCTTATAAGTTCCATTCTCAACCCTATTGAACTCTTTGTAGAATACATTTTATGCCAAAAATTACTTTGTTTTAAATTCAAATTATCAAGGGTGTTCAAACAGATCACTTTTGTTTAGTTTTCTGCTGCCTACTTAGAGCCTAAATACAGCTTTCCATTCAAATCTGAATGGAACATGTTAGCCCCCATGCTTTCTCAAACTTGAAAGAAAAGAAGTTGCAGAAGAGACAAAATAGAGAAAAACATATTAAAGAAAGAGAATAAGCAGCAAAATAGGAGAACAGCATTTAACTCGACCCTAGCAGAACAAGATCGTATCTCACCTTCTTTGCTTGGTTGATGTACAGAACGTGTAGTGGTGGAACACCAAGTTATCTTTTACAAAGTTTACACCCATAAATCTTGTTTATATAGCGTTTAATTTTGTGTAATAAACAAGATGCAACAAGCAACATTTATCCTTACAAGTATTACAGTAAACCTTTTAAGAACACAAGCTTTATCATAACCATCGTCAATCTGGTGTGTCTGTGTATTATTTCTCGCCTCTCGGTTTATACGCTTCATTCTCAACCCCATTGAACTCTTTGTAGAATACATTTTATTCAAAAAAATTACTTTGTTTTAAATTCAAATTATCAAGGGCGTTCAAACAGATCACTTTTGTTTAGTTTTCTGTTGCCTATTTAGAGCCTAAATACAGCTTTCCATTCAAATCAGAATGGAACATGTTAGCCACGATCCCTTCCCAGACATGAAAGTGAGTAGAAGAAAAGCAGCTGAAGAAGAAAACAAGGGAGGAAGACATTAAAGAAAAGCAGAGGAGCAGCAAAACAAATATACTGCGTTCGACTCGAACAAGGGGCCAGTATCCAGCCTCCTTTAATTGGCTGGTGAATAGAGCGGGCAGTGATGAAATCCCAAGATACCGCAACAAAACAGGTTGGATAAAAGGAAACGAAGAAAAAGCGAAGGTTTCGCTCGTTACCTGATTGTGTTTCGAGCTTCTTCGCTTCCTGGGGTGTAAAGAGCAAAGGAGGGGTGGTCGGGGGGATAAATTTTCCATGATTATATCGGAACAATGGGAATGGGGAGGCCCTTTTCGATAGAAGTACCCTCTGCTGTTAATCGGGGTGAGCGTTTTCTGAAACCCGCGATTTTTTGGGTCTTATTTTTTTGCTAAACGGCCTTTTCTTGTTTTTTGGCTGTTGGAAAGAGAGATGTGGCCTTATAATTAGCGAAGAAATGCGATGGAGGAGATAAAGAGAGGGTAAAACGGCTTTCTCGTCACCGATGGAATTTCGAGGATTTTTTTGTTGATATAAATAAGAGTCTTCAAAGGGAATTGTTGGAGATCCAGTGTTGTTGTCTATGGTGTTCTTTCCAGGATCTTGATGTGGCTAAAGAGCGTGGAAGATACATTTGGAGATAGCTGTGACTGGTTTTTGAGATTTCGATCGCAATTTTAGTTGAAAATAATTGCCCTCTAATTATGTCGTAGAAATATGTATCTAAAATTGGGATCGTGTTTTTCACTTTCATTATGTGCCTTGGTTGAGTCAAAAAGCTTCTAATTCTTTACACATCCATCACTGAAAACTATTATTTGAAATTTTTGATTTTGAAATTAGATTTAAAAATTAAAACTTTTCCATATAAAACTTATATTCTTCCAGGAGTAAATTTATCATCTGATATTAACAAACTTTATCATCTGATAATTATAAGATAAAGAGTGTAGAACGGCTTTCTCGTCACCGATGGAATTTCGAAGATTTTCTTTCCTAGGATGTTAATATAAATAAGAGTCCTCAAAGGGAATTATTGGAGGTGCAGTGTTGTTGTCTATGGTGTTCTTTCCAGGATCTTGATGTAGCTGAAGAAACTGGAAAATACATTTGGAGATAGCTGTGACCGGTTTTTGAGATTTCGATTGCAATTTTGGTTGAAAACAATTGCCCTCTAATTATGTCGTAGGAATAGGTATCTAAAAATGGGATATTGTTTTTTACTTTCATTATTTACCTTGGTTCAGTCAAAAGGCTTTCTTTTCGAGCAAATTCTTTAACACCCACTACTGTAAAGTTTTAGCGAAAATTTTTAGCTTTGAAATTGGATTTCGAAATTCAAATTGTTCCATATAAACTTATATGCTTTCCAGGTGTAATATTCGTCATCTGATCGTTTTTTAAAACCGATGGAATTTCGAGGAATTTTTTTTCTAGGATGTTGATATAAATAAGAGTCTTCAAAGGGAATTGTTGGAGATCCAGTGCTGTTATCTGAGGTGTTCTTTCCAGGATCTTGATGTAGCTAAAGAGCGTGGAAGATATATTTGGAGATAGATGTGACTGGTTTTTGAGATTTCGATCGTAATTTTGGTTGAAAATAATTGCCCTCTAATCATGTCGTAGGAATAGGTATCTAAAAATGGGATCTTGTTTCTCACTTTCATTATTTATCTTGGTTCAGTCAAAAAGCTTTTAATTCTTTAACACCCACCACTGAAATGTTTTAGAGAAAATTTTTAGCTTTGAAATTGGATTTCAAAATTCAAATTGCTCCATATTAACTTATTACAACTTATTATTTCCATTTGTAATATTCGTCATATGATCCTTTTTCAGAACTTTGACATCTATATCCTTTATTCTCAGTTCGAAAGTAATATTTTCAAAATGTAACATTAATGCAACAAGCCATAAATAAAATAAATTTATTTAGCATGGATTAATTTAGCGACTATGGCTGATGTAAGAGTAGTAGGAATAAACCCAGTCTAGTCGGCTAATAAAAAATACTTTTTCACCAAATGAACAAAACAATTGCAAATAAACCAGCATATTAAATAACTGTAGTCACCGATTTTTTTTATTCCGCATTTCGACATTCTACATAATCTGCTGACATTTTAAAAAATACACACTTGTTCATTAAACAAATGCGTTCGCATGCCTTCGGGATGTGTTTGACGTCACTGCAGGTCTTAAAATCCAACGGTTTCGAATAGCAATTATCATTAAAAATAAATAAGTCCTTCAGAATGCGGTTTGCTTCTTCATGAAAAGAAGGCGGACATTGAACAGTGACCCGGCTGAACGTAAATCGTTTAATTAAAGATACTGCGAGAGGGAACTTAGGGAGGTTTAAATTGTCATACAGGAGACAGGTAAAAAGCAGCGTAACGTATTTTCGAGTTTTACCTTTTAAAGAACTTAACGCATAGTTGGAAACAGCTATTTTCTATTTATGCAGTTACAAATGGTATATTTACGAGTCAGGTTTAAGCTTATGGCCTCAAGAGGAATTTCCAGTACTTAAGTCTTGCAAATTATTCT
>BGPR01003909.1:95081-112469 GCA_013235015.1 Araneus ventricosus
AACAATTTATTTATTTATTTAAAAGAAAGGCACACTACAGAGAAAACTCCAGTCACAGAGTGCAGAAACAAATGAGCATCAAACACACAAAGAACAAAAGAAGTAAAGATATTAAAAAACTTTTTAGGCAATTAGACTGTAGTTATCATAAGAACATTATAAACATGGTACTATAAGAATTACATGGTATGGACATGGTACATACATGGTATTATAAGAATGGATTTTTTTCTTTTTTCTTCAAGCGGAGCACCGAAATGCGGTTTCATTCAAACAATTTATTTATTTATTTAAAAGAAAGGCACGCTACAGAGAAAATTCCAGTGCAGAAACAAATGAGCATCAAACACACAAAGAACAAATAAGTAAAGATATTAAAAAACTTGTTAGAAAATTAAAGACTGTATACAGTCATCATAAGAACATTAAAAACATGATACGAATACAAAGCAAGCAAAAAATCAACAAAAAATAAAACAAATTTAAAAACAAAATTTACACTTTAAACTAGTACAAAAATAATTAAATGGAACAAAATAAAATTTAAAGAAGGAAAAAATAGAAAAATTAACGAATGCAAAAGTTCTAATCACTGAACCATAAAAAATATAATAAATGAATAAATAATTTAAAAGTTGAGCACACACAGTCACTGAAACACCAAAAAGCACACCAGGACTTTAAAAGTTGTATATAGGCATCTTAATAACATAAAAACACATTAAGGATTTAAGAATCAAAATGATTAAATCTAAAAATATTTTAAAAACATAAAGAACTTAAAGACTGAATACAAACAATCACAAAATTATTGAGAACACGTTAGTCCTGACAATTATCCTGAGTTTGCGCTGAGTTATAATTTAAAAGTTGAACACACACAGTCACAGAGACACCTAAAGCACATCAGGATTTTAAAAGTCATATACAGGCATCTTAATAGCATAAAAACACGTTAAGGATTTAAGAATTAAAATGATTAAATCTAAAAATATTTTAAAAACATAAATAACTTAAAGACTGAATGCACACAATCACAAATTTATTAAGAACACATTAGTCTTGACAATAATCCTGAGTTAGCGCTGAGTTATAATTTAAAAGTTGAACACACACAGTCACAGAAACACCAAAAAGCGCACCAGGATTTTAAAAGTTGTATACAGGCATCTTAATAACATAGAAACACATTAAGGATTTAAGAATTAAAATGATTAAATCTAAAAATATTTTAAAGAAATTAAAGACTGAATACAAAAAATCAGAAAATTATTCAGAACACATTAGTCCTGACAATTATCTTGAGTTAGCGCCATTTATTACCTGTTCTTTATAATGCACATTCGTTGGAATAGCCACTTTTTGTACCAAATAATTTCAACTAATTGCATCAAGACCAATATGGAAATGTTACTGGAATGAAAACTTTTATAGATCTTCACCCTGAGTTTACGGGCAGATGAAAACTCAAAATAGCCTTTTAAAAGAATTTTTAGGCCAGGTGCACACAGGCGATTTGCGTTTGTCAAGTGATTAAAAACAGTAGCGCCGTGAAGTACAGTGGAGCCTCGAAAATCCGAACTTCAGATATCCGAAATGTCGGATAAGGGGCCGTCCATAAATGATGTTACACTTTTTTTCAATATTTTTGACCCCCCCCCCTGTTACAAAGTGTCACACTTCACCATACCCCCTCCCCCCCTTGTCACATGTCACGCTATATTACATAAACATACTTGCAGTTCAAAAACAAAGCACTACGTTATAGACCATATTTCCAATTTTATTTTTAAACTTTATGTGTTTTAATGACATTTGTGAGCATAATAATAATTATTATATGTGTACTTATTTTGTATGAAATAAGATTAAGGTTTACTACGAAAAACCTAATTAATATACAATTGCAATAAAATATTAATATAAAAGAGCAATTGAAAACAGTAGTATTTTGGAATTTGAAATGGAATTTGATATATTTTGCTATAAATCTTATCTTTACTTTATGAACACAAAATTAAACAGATTGAATTTAAAAAAACGCCTTAATAAGATCAACCTGTTTGTGCCACTGCCAGTTCTACCACTCACCCAGGTGGGGCGACGTATCTTTTGTTGGACATTTCAAGGGTGTGACAGGGGGAGGTTTTTTTCTAATGGTGAAGAATTTCTGCTGCTACCATATTCTCAGAACCTACCCTGAATGCCTTTTTCAAAATGAATGGAATATAAGTGAAAAAAATCACATTAAAGTTGTTTTAGCCCCGATTAAGAAAATGCTCTCAAATTCTGGTAATTTCAAAATAACTTCAAAATTTAATCTGCTGATTTTAAAATTTTTTATTTTAACCAAAATGTGTGATGTCACACTTCTTGTTACCCCCCCCCGCCCCCCGGGGGCGGGGGGGGCGAAGTTGTCGCACCCCCCCCCCCCCTTCCAAGCGTGACATCATTTATGAACGGGCCCTAATCCGAACATTTTTTTTTTTGGAAATTTTCTTAAAAAATGTATTAAAAGATGAAGAAATAACAATTATAAATGAGAAACAAAGCTAATGTTTATTTCTAAATTAAAAGAGACATTTGACTTGGCATTTAAGAATAAATACAGCACCTTAATTAGTAGAAATAAAATCGGTTGTCTTCTTTTGACGTAAGGAATTAAACCTAGTTGACGATGCGAATTGCAGCTAGCTGCTTCCGTACTCTCCCACAGAATACACAAAGTCAATACTCAACTGCATTTGGTATACCAAGAGTATTTACCGAATTTTCCGTATAATCCAAATTTCCCGGAATCCCAGAGGCAATTCCCAATGTCTGGAATAGAGGTTCTAATAACCTCGTCTCCAGGCATAAAATTCGTGGGATTATCAAATTCATGAGCGAAAGCAGAGATCTTTTCCGGCCTCCCTAGCCTTCAACTTTCCAGTGAGCTGAACTAAAAGTGTCAATATCGGACATTCCCCCTCTTTAGAAAAGAGAGGAATAACAACTTCTAAAGAAAAGAAATTACGAACTAATAGTGTAACAGTGAAAATGCCTGTGCTGTACATAGTGTAAATATTTCTTTCTTTTTGTTTATTTTGTTTTACTTTTTTCTTAAATAAAATTCCCGTGTCTTGCCCATCAAACCGTTCAGTGACCGATGTGGTCACGGGTACGGGGGAAAGAGACGGCGTTCTCTTCTGTACATTGATAGCAGTTGGGTTGTGCACACATATTTCCGGTTCTGTTGCGATTTCCCTTCGGCCTCGAATTATATTTAATCTGTTTTGACCCTCTCCTAAAAACCTTTGCCCATGCCTGCCATAGCCAATTAAATGGCAGTTCATTAATAGCTCAAGTTCTTAAACTCCAATTCGAATTTCATTTCAAAACTTTATTATCTTGATAACTTTCAAACGATTTTTGTCAAAATGTTATTACATTTTTGCTTCAAGAGCGGGATGTAGAATTTAAATGATTTTGCAGTAGATCGATGTTTATGAAATTTATATGTTGGCCACAGTGTAGGGATGGGAAAAACCTACCGGTTTTAACCGAAAACCATTTTTTTTGTTTCGGTTAATCGGTTTTTTCGGTTATTTTTTTGTCCCGGTTATTTTTTTAAAATCCAATAACCAGGTAAAAAAAAAACCGGATCCGAAGATAAGCTCTATTTTAGGTTCGATTAGACTAAAATTTACCAAGTTAAGAAGCTTTGAATTCCATCATCTTAGGACAATCACCGACAGCCGCTTCCTCGAGGCGTCTGTTGATTGGCGGAGAACTGAAAGAGTCTTTAAGAACAGATAAATATTGGCCAATGGATTGATTTCCTGCAAAATCAATACTAATAAAAAAAATTGTCTATAAACGGCGTTTGTTTTTTTATTAAAGAAAACGAAAACCGTTTATTTCAAAAACCGGTTATTTTGATCGGTAATAAAACCCAGGTTACACCGGAGGCGGAAAAAAAAAACCGAAAACCGGTTAATTTCGCAATAACCACCATTCCTACCACAGTGGTTGGTGGTATGGCCAGAACTTCGACACATTCGTCATAGTTTCAAAGCCACATTCCACCGAAGATCCGCCGGGAATGTGAGCTTAGTATACGTTAAATCCGTTGGGATAACACCTCATAACGTTGGTGTGGTGGAGAAATTCGGAAACTGGGATCAAATTCAAGTGTCATCATTGCCATGTGACCAGGGCTCAAAAGTGCCAGGCTCATTCGAAAATAGCCCTCATGTATATTCAAAGCCAGATGTTATTCTAATGGCCGAGAACTACCAAATTGAAACTAGTTATTTGTTTGCCGCATGAAATATATTAGTGCAAACTTAACATAAACAAAATGAGTTTTTCTCACTTTCGCCATACTTCCAATACGCCCAGCATCCTCATTTAAGGACAGTTACATTTTCTCTTCCCTGGTTAAACCGATCGCATTCAATTGTATCTTTTTTGCTTTGTCTAACTTAATATATATTCCTAATCTCCTAAGCAATTTTCAGCTGGCATGTACCACCAAATCCCGACCGAGGACAGTGGTTAATTTTTTTTAAAGGGATCTCTGGTGAAATGGACATTCATCATATGTCTCCGATTATTTTTAAATCGAACTGTTTTCAACTTTTAAATACATGACCTGTTTTCTTTTTCTTTTCCTACGCTTGACTATACAGAACAGAACGCCGTCCCTTACCCCCGTACCCGTGACCAGACCGGTCACTGAACGGTTTGATGGGCAAGACACGGGAATTTTATTTAAGAAAAAGAAAAACAAAATAAACAAAAAGATGGAAATATATACACTATGTACAGCGCAGGCATTTTCACTTTTACACTATTAGTCCGTAGTAGTCTTCTTTTCTTTAGATGTTGAAATACCTTTCTTTTATTTGAAGGTGGAATGTCCGTTGATTGAGCTACTTAGTTCAGCTCGCTGGGATGTTGAAGGCTAGGGAGGCCGGAAAAGATCTCTGTTTTCGCTAATGAATTTGATAATCCCACGAATTTTCTGCCTGGAGACGAGGTTATTGGCGACCCTTTTCAGCCATTCTTGTTCGAAGTTTGGCGCTGGCTTCCTCATATGTCAAGACACTGTATAGATTTCACGTGACACTGTATAGATCCGTGCGAATTCCACCACAACTGCAATAATCGCTGTCAGACAGGTGAAATCTTTTGGGTAGGCAGGGAAAGGTCCATGTTGAGAGAAGAAGATAACACATATTAAGATTTTTATACATTGATCTAGTGTTTGACTTTTTTACCCTTGCTTTTTAATGTTTTATTTGATTTAGTGTTCTAAATTTTTTTTAAAAAAAATTGTGTCCTTTTTTTTATATAATTTTAATGTGACGGTGTGCCACATGGGCTTTTGGAGCCTCAGTGTTTTTTTAATGCTTTTGTAATTGCGTGTTTTTATAAAACATTTATGTGTTTACATTTTTATAATTAATGTGGTTTTGAACTTTAAACTGTTGTATTCTCTGCAGTTACTCTTTTTCCCTTTTGTGTTTTAATTCACTTTGTGGCTTGTGTTTTTTTTTTGTATGTTTTTGATCATGCACTCTGTAAATGGAGTCAACTCTGTAGTGTGCTTTCTTTGAATAAATAAATAAATAGCCAGATTTTGAAATCAACGTGAATCCATTTTGATTATTTTTTCTTTGATTTTTTCCCTTTGATTATGTTAGTGGCAATGCAAGGAATTCGGAAGTAATTTTTTGATATTTTAAAAATCTTTTAATATGTATCTATAAAAAAGGTTTCTTAAATGATTTTCTGCCGATTTTTCAATAAATTTTTTTCTGAAAAACGAAAAAAGATACCCTCCCAAAATGATGATTCACTTGATGTGCCACAAAGTGGGATGTCTGTCTATACCCTCGAAAAGCCAGCAGGCCCGCAGCAAGCTGCCATCCGGGAATGCGTGCTTAAAAGAAATGTCGTTTTACGTATGCCGGGAAAAACCAGTGGGAGTGGCCTCCCCTAAACTTTCTCGTATACTGCTCAAAAATTTGTCATTTCCCCTCCCTTTGCGTGGATAAAAAAAAAATCGAACCTACTGTAATCCAGAATGCAACGAATATAAGAAGGTTCTTCATTGCAGATGATAGTGATTGTAAAATATTTAAGTGAAGAATCATATTAAAAGAGATGCCTATGTATTAAAACTTAGCAATATTTATTTTCCATCACACTCCAGCAAGATCCGCTATTATACGAGCGAGCGAAAACAAAACAGGAGATAAAACATATCTATCACAAACTCCGTCTCAAGGACAAAGTGACGTAATCCTCCCGCTTGGTACCAGAGATTGCTAAGTACGCATGTGCATGGAGATCAGTTTTGAAACGAATGCTTAACAAGTATGCGCTTATACAGACCGACAGACAGTCAACCCTTTGACGGATTTGGCCCAAAATTTTATACGGACCTACATTCATGACGATAAAACTGTGTACCAAATTTTATCCATCTAGCTATTAAAGTTTTTGAGTTATAGTGTTCGCATGACCTCGAACATACAGACAGACAGACTTCCTGTTGACGGATTTTGTCCAAAATTTGATAGAAACCTACAAATTATCTTTAAAGACCACATACCAAATTTCATCCCCCGTAGCTCTAATAGTTTTTGAGTTATCGTGTTCACAGACAGACAGACATAATTCCAAAATTGTGTTTTTCGGACTCAGGGAGGTCTAAAACGTGGAGATTCGTCAAAGTCTCGAGTTCGAATTTTTTGACGATTACAATACTTTCTCTTTGTATACTTCGTATACGAGAAAGTAAAAAGAAACTGAAATTCAGCGGCATTTTAATTCGAATTTCATTTCAAAATCAACTTATTATTATGACAGTTTCCCAAGCTATTTTTGCGACAGATGTCATTGCTTTTTTGTTTCTAGAACGACGCTTACAAAATTTATATACAAGCACGGTGGGACCAACATGTACACGGCAGGACCGTCTCGGCCTCCAGAACAGAGGCTCCTCCAACGTCTCCAGGCATGAAGTGAATACCACACAGTCTGTCACCTTCGTCAGGCGGAGGACTTTATCATCAGGAATGGATCATATGATCCCACAAACAGGCTCGAAGATGGAGGCCCATTTGAGGCCGTGCGCTTCGTAAAACCCCTCATTGCTGTCGTGACCAGAGTGTCAAGAATTCGAAGTGCAATTCCACAGAAGATTCGCTGTGCACGTGACCTCAGTGGAAGTTCAATCCGTCAGGATCGTAGTTTCTCTGGCTGGTCCAACATATAGTTCCACTTCAAGTCTTTTCCTAGTCATCTCACCAGGGCTGAAAAGTAGGTTCATCCCAAAAGAGCCCTCATCTAGCTTCAAAATAAAACACTAATCTAACTAAGCTAAACTACTAACTTTAAACTTGGTTTGCCGAATAAGATACGTTTATTATAAGATTGAGAACCTCCGTTTTTAATGGCATGAGGATAGATGGAAACGACGAAAGATCGTATGCGCACTGCAGACACTGTCCGGAGAATAAATTGACATCTTTGATTGTCCTGCTACCCTGAGGGCATAGCAGGATGTTTCCTCCCTCTGCAGAGCAACTTTGCTTCGAAAATATCTTACAGATCGCTAAAACTGTTTTTTATATGCGCGGGTTTATTTGACTGACTCTATGGACACGACATCATCATCATCACAAAATACTTTGGAGCAAGCGAAACCTAAATAAAGAAAAAAAAATCCTACTTCCATCATACTTACCCAAGATTTAAATGTATAGATGGGGTAGACTGATACGCGGGAACATTGATACAGTTCTTAAATTTTGATGATTGGAATGGCTGAAGATGTTCATATCCTCTCATATGCATGCCACTGTGACCCTTAGCACATAGTATATTTTTCGGCCATGTTAAGTCAAAAGTTAATTTACAAATGAATCAAACTACTAATCTTCTAGTCAAAGTAAATTTTACTCAAGTACGTGTTGCGTGATTTCCTTCACTAATTACGTTTTCCTGCCAGAGATTCTATTCCAAAGGTAGGAAAAAACATTTATTTTTTCTGAACTACATTAAATTTTGAGGTTCTTTAGCATTGATTTTGCGTAACCCCTTGTTTTAAGTAAAAAGGTATTTTGGGGCAAATTGATATAGTTGACTCCGGGACGTATTCATACGCATCTTCTATGTGTATCAATGCGCCATAACAGCAACTACTTTGCAAAATCGTCTTCAGAAATGAAAAAAAACTCAGAAAAGAACTATCTAAGAAAGACACACAATTAAGTATTTATTTTAAACAATGGATACTGTTTGAATTTCGTTGCAAAAATGAAAAGTATTATTGTAAATTAGGTTTAAAATACTTTTTATGAATTTATTAAAATTGGAAAAAATGTACGGAAACTTAATTAATATCATCGAAAAGGTTTTTTTTGTATTTTCAGATGGTGTGAAAATTATTTTTGTACTATATTATTTTCGTAAGTCATCAAGGAAGAAAGCGAAAATTTCTCTTAATTTTTAATTAATAAAAATTTCCAAAAACGGCTTCGAGGCTAACATTCCCTCCCTCCAAAGTATTTTTAGACACACACACACATGCTCCTTTATTATTTGTAGAGATAAATTATTTTCTGAGGTATTATTGTTTCATTTTTCCAGTCTTCTCATTAAAAATGTTGAATCTTGATTAAAATAAAAGTTTGTCACTTTTTTAAACCTTGATTTGGAATATAAAGTTTATTAATAAAACTCCTTTTGTTTCGATCCTAGACCTATTAACCATCATCATTTTCGATATTTCCGTGTACCCGTTGTATGGGGCACATTGATGCAAATCCATTTTTAGGAAAAAATGTGTAATAAATATTTCATTTATGACCAAAATTCGTCTGAAATCCTATATTAGATTAACAAATACATAAATATAGTGTATTATTTTTAAATACAGTGGAATCTCCTTATAACGAAATCGCTTGGTTCCAGTTGAAAAATTCGCTATAGAGAAAATTTCGTTATACGGAGATAAGAGATTTTTGCAGTTATTTAAGTAAATGTAACAACCCTTTTAGTATGTGCGTTAAGTTCAAAAATATTTAATTATGACTTTCAATTAAAAATGAAGTAATATTTACTATAAATTTGTTAAAATTATACTAGTTTTTATTGTATAAATAAAATGCTCAAAAGTGTAGGCAATTCACCAATTTAGAGAATAATATGTACTAGTATAGATAAATATAAAATGCGTATTATCAAATCCATTTGCTGTTTCCACCCCCGCTCCACCCCGATTCTTGGAATCTTGACCCATAGGAATGTTGCACCCTGTGTAGAAACCCATGTCCCCACAACTGCATTACCCTTCACATAGCATTCTATTGTTATGTGTTATCGCTGGAATGAACAGTGCGAGTGGTTGCACGTGTGAGCGATTTGTTTGCACAGAAATTAGCAACTTTTTTCAAAAATGACAAAAATCGAAAAGATAAAGGTCTGAAAAAATTCGTTATAGGGGGACAACCACTTCGTTATATGGAGAATATTTTGAACGTTATTTAACATTCCGATTAAAAATTTCGTTACAGGGAGAAATTCGCTGTAGGGAGACTTCGTTGTAGGGAGACTCTACCGTATTTCCGTTGGTAAAATCATTTTTTAGCTTTCCAAAGAAATAGTGTATCAATGTCCTCATGTTCCCCCTGTATTAAATTTCTTAAAAAGCTGTAACTGTTATTTTAAGTTCTCTCAGAGAAGATACTCATGGAAATGAAATATTTGCCATTCTTCGTGGGTGTTTGAAAATAAAATTGCAAAAACATTTAAATACATTCGCAAATAAAGCGAGAAACTCCCATATCTTACCTCCGATGCATCAGCAACCTAACAACTGTTTTCTCTGACTTCCCTCCTAAGCTGACAAGTGAAACGTTTCACTTTTCACTTGAAGTGGCACAAAGTGGGCTGTCTGTAACTTCAGAAAGCCAGCAGACGCACAGCAAGCTGCCGTCAGGGAATGCGTGCTTAAAAATACAAAAAAAAAGCCACTCTAGGTATGCCGGGAAAAAAAAGTAAATTTGCATTCCGTGCGTTTTTATAAATTACGCTTTCCGTTCTTTTTTCGTATTCAAAAAAGTGTCGGTCTCCGAAGCATTTCCATCCGTGTTTGCCTGTTATTGACCCCCTTTGACCTTGAGGAAGAGTAGGCGTTTCCATAGGTTTTTCTCCCCAAACTTTGTCTGACAATTCTCAGGCTGCTGTGTTAGAAAGGGGAAAACAAATAAACAGCCAAAGAGCATTGCGGCGTTAGATGTCAGCCTTTAAAAGAAAATGTCCGAAAAATAAGAATACGGTATCAGACGGAAAGGGGAAAAAACCCCGAACAAAGTTTGAGCATGTACGTTGTTTTTTGTTCTCCGCTGAAGGAAATACAAAACAAAATAAGCGCCTCGGTCGACAAGCTTGACATTTAGCTGTTTGTTTAAGTAAAAAGCTATTAGAAGACGCTGTTAAAATAGAAGGGCCGACCGCTACTGTATCGACGGACAGTTGAGTTAAAATTTCAGGAGTTTGTGGGGGGAAAGCTGGGTTGCTATATTGGCCTTTTTAAGGCCAAATTATGGAAATTTGTCCTTTTCTCAAAGCCCTTGGCCTTGGCAATTTTCATTCGGCCTTTAATTCATTTTTGGCTTTATTTTCGTTGGTAACTTTTAGAACAACTATAACAACTACAATCGGACCTCTATTTAACGAAGTCGCTAAATCCAGAAAAAAAGTTCGTTATATGGAAAATTCGTTAAAGAGAGATTCACCTTTTAAAATACTTTAAACTACACAAAACAGATTTTAAATTCATAAACGCTAAATATTATTTAAAAGGTAATTAATAATACCTTTATTTTGTAAATTAATATCTATTTGGTTTATATATTTTACCCATCAAAAAGAAATCTACAAGGAAAACATGAATAAAACAAAAAATTGCTCGGGAATACACTGTATTTTCAATTTAAAAAAATAATTTTATATTAAAATTAATGAATTTTAGCATTTCCTCATACGAAGGTTTGCTGATTTCTGCATCATGATAATTTCTAGCATCTTCATCTTCATCGTAATTCATTGCTGTATTGTTTTTATTTTTCACACTGTCCACTTCAAAACTGCCTCATCCACATCTTCATAGACACATGCTTTTAAACGTTTTGAACAAGAATTTGATGAATCATAATTTTGTATCTTATCACGATTTTTTTATCATGGTTGATAAGCTGTTTGGGGGAATACCAAATTTTAAAGCAATGTCCTTTTTTTTACGCCTTTATCCACCTCATGAAGAATTCAATTTTTTTCTTTGATGCTCAAGCACTTTCGCTTTGACATTTTCCAGCTTCAAGGTCATTGATCAACATAAAATGTGTTAAAGGAAAGAATAAGTTTGAAATGTTCAGAAATATTTTGAGAAATAGGGAGAAAAAAATATTGGATCACAAGAAAAAATTCGTTAAATAGAGAATGCACTTCGCTATTTGGAGGTTATTTTACGAAAAAATTCGCAAAATGTTCTTGGTTCTAAGGAAAAGAATAGAGAAATACTCAAAATAGAGGTTCGTTAAATAGAGGTCTGACTGTATTTAAAACTTTTATAAGTCAATGGATTAAGGGTAGGAAGGGATATTCCGCAGCACTTTTATTTTCAACATTTGATGGAGAAGTGTCATTATGTAGCAGTAAAATCCGATTCGGAGAGGTATTTTAGAAATCAAACTGAGCTACTCTGCCGGCGTGACTGCAGTTCGAAATACTATACTAGGTGTCAGAATCAAATGTCCCTAATTTGAACAGTCGATTAAAAAAATCTATTAAGAAATACGTTGGCGATATAAGGCAAAATTGGCTGCTGAAATCTTAGATTTTGGCGACAAATTATATTTTTCGCGCATACATGAAAACCAGGGTTGCAATATTGGCTTTTTTAAGGCCAAATTATGAAAATTTGTCCTTTTTCAAAGCTCTTAGACTTAGGAATTTTCATTTGGCCTTAAATTCAATTTTGGCCTTTTTTGGTTTTATTTTCGTTAACAACTTTTAGAACACTTTTTAATTAATTGTTCTATTGTTCTTCAATAAATTTTTGGTACTACACATTTCAAATGATATATAATGAGCTGTCAAACGAAATAGCCCCTGAATAGAACAAGAATGTTTGAAATTCCTTTCACTTAAATTTTAGTTTAATAATAGAGCATTGAATATATGCTATCAAGTGTGAATCGTTTTCATGAAGGATAGCCTTTTTTTCTAATAGCAAATGAGGTTTCCAGTTAATTTGTCAAATTTGGCCTTTTTTGGCCTTATTTTTAAGGTTTGGTCTTATTTTGATCTGGCAACCCTGGGGGAAAGTATGGGAGGGGGAGTGTATAGAAGATGTGAAGAAACCGTTTCAAATATTTTTTTAAATCCTCCTTGGGTCGTTTGATGAAGAATTAGGTTGAATCACTTTTTATTGGTTTGCTTTTTTCTTTTCTTTTGAGGCGCGAATTTTTTTCTTCTGAAGCACGGTCACTACATTCAGGCTTTGCTCCATCTTCATGCACAGCAAAAATTTTACGAGCAGTTCCTGCGGTCTTAACACCTCTATTAAATGAAGAAAACAAATAATGCCGAAAATACTCAAAAAAAATCAATAAAATCAAAATACACCATCTTGTAGATCATTCAATTCTCTTTCACATAATATAACATTTTAGAAATGCATTTTATTTCTGTGTGTATTTTTAACTTTGAAAAAAAATGCTCATGAATTATTACTCAACCCATTAGCTTTTTTTCTTTTCTTACATCAAAGTAGAACAAATTGCAAAAATGGCATTTTTCTTCTTCTAATGGTTTATTATTTATTTATTTGTCCACGCCGATACAGCTCACCCAGAGGGTATAAGGCGCCGATTCGGACGGCGGGAAATTCTCTTAAGATTTGGCATCGATACTCATTGTAAGTCTTCTTGACTATCGATATTTAAATAATTTACTTTTGGTTTTAAAGTCGGTAAAGTAACAACACGCTTGTTGCTTTCACATGTAATAAGCAAATTATCCTTTGGAAGTGCTTATTTCTTTAATAATAAGGGTTATAAGTCTTATATGGCTAAGGGCGCACAGTGACGTTGAACCTATGAACACGTTTCATCAAGAGGTGAATCTGGAATTCACATATGAGGCAGTTTTTTAAAAATCAAAGTCGAATGGACCATATAAAAGAGTAGAGAACAAAATGAATTTATTACCAAAAGTTATGTTTAGCTAAAGGGCACAGTGACGTATGAACACGTTTCATCAAGTGGTGAATCTGGAATTCACAATATGAGGCATTTTTTTAAAATCAAAATCGGATGGACCATAAAAAAAGGTGAGAGCAAAAAATTATTGCCAAAGTTATGCTTAGCTAAAACGCACAGTGACGTAGAACACGTTTCACCGAGGGTAATCTGGAATTGCAATACGGGATCGTTTTCATCAACATCGGATGAACCATAAAAGAGAAGAGTAGAAACAAAATGAGATTTATTACCGTGTATGTTTGGTCAATGGCACAGCGACGTTGAACTCATGAACACGTTCCATCAGAGTGGGTGATCTCAGGAATTCAATTACGAGGACAGTTTTTTTCATCAACATCGGACGGTAGACCATAAAAAAAGAGAAGAGTAGAAAACAAAAAATGACTGATTTATTACTAAAGTATGTTGGCGTAAGGCGCACAGGTGACGTTGAACCTAAAACACATTCCCATCAGGGAATCTGGAATTCACATACGAGACCGTTTTTCATCACATCGGATAGACCATAAAAAGAGAGAAGAGTAGAAAACAAAATGAATTTATTACCAAAAGTTATGTTTGGCTCTAGGCGCACAGTGACGTTGAACCTATAAACCACATTCCATCAAGTGGTGAATCTGGAATTCAATACGAGGATCCGTTTTTTCAATCAACATCGGAAGACCTATAAAAAAGAAGAGTAGAAAACAAACAGATTTATTACCAAAAGTTATGTTTCTTAAGGGCACAGTGACGTCTGGAACCTATAAACACATCATTCCATGCGAAGAATCTGGAATTCACATAATCGAGGACCGTTTTTCATCAACATCGGATGACCATAAAAAAGAGAAAGGTAGAAAACAAATGAATTTATTACCAAGAAAGCTTATGTTTAGCGCTAAGGCAGTGACGTTGAACCTATAAACACATTCCATCAAGTGGTGAATCTGAATTGCATACGAGGACCGTTTTTTTCATCAAATCATCGATAGACCATAAAAAAAAGAGAAGAGTAGAAAACAAAATGAATTTATTACAAAAAGTTATGTTTGGCTAAGTGCGACAGTGACGTTGAATCAAAACAATTCCATCAGTGGTGAACGAATTACATACAGGACCGTTTTTCATCAACATCGGATAACATAAAAAGGAGAAGAGTAGAAAACAAAATGAATTTGCTACCAAAGTAGTTTGGCTAATATCGACAGTGACGTTGACCTATAAATCATACCCATCAAGTGGTGGAATCTGGAATTCACATACGAGGACCGTTTTTCTATCAACTCCAGATGGCCAGTGAAAAGAAGAGAACAGAAGAACAATTATTATTACCAAAGTTACGTTCTCAAACACGTACTTTTCAGACATAATCGCCGGAAGGGAATCAGGCACTAGTATCAAATCGGTGGTTCAGGTTCGGATCCCCTCATCGGAGAACCATTCTGCCAGTGATGTGAGAGATAGGCCTTAAAGTTGCTTAATCTCCTCATTTTCTGGCAGCTTTCGCTCCTGAGCCAGTTCTTCAATCTAAGGGAAAGATGATCCACTCGTCGCTTTAAGTCGAGCATACGCCGAGTGATCTAGACACCATTTAAACTGCCTGACTCAGCCCAGCACTTCATGTTGAGGGGCGTGCTGCCTGCATGAATGAGCATCAAGTCCAGTCAGGTAGATGGCAATACTTGAGTCGTCCTAAAGCTCGATAAGAGTCAGTGCTGCACTTGAGTGTTTTCAACAAGCAAGCCTTTGCTTAAAGAAGCGAATAACACTAGAGCAACTCTCGCACTCTGGCAGGACATCACCTCTACCAAGTCGTATTTGGAGTGCCGACAGCCTCAGCTCAAACTGACCAGCTGGCGTCGGCAGTAGTTGAAAGACTAGTTAGAGACATGCTGCAGTCCCCATACCGCGCATCCCCTACCACTTGTCTCCTGTTACTGCTCGATCGGAGGTTGAATAAAACGACCACCGTATATGGAAGAATGACATGAGATGATAGTTGTGGTGGCATTTTGCTTAAAGAGCGAGCCTTCAGTGCTCATTTATTTTTTTTTAAGTGTCGGGAGTCACAATGTGATAATTTCAATATGTTCCTCTTCTATTTTTTATTTTATTTACATTTATTTAAGCTCATTTGCTTTAGCATTGATCTAATTTACTTCTTTGTCAAAGATTTAATGATACTATTTGATCCTTTCTTTGATATCGTTTCTGTACTTTACGAAGGTGTTCGCTCTGTCATTTATCTTTCTAAGATCTGTCATCTTCTATAAGATATAGTTATGAATATTTGGCTATATTCTTTTGGAACAGTTCTTTTTATTATTTTTTAACTGATTGTGAGAAAGTCTGCAAGAAGAATTTATTTAGCATTTCCTATTAGGCTTTATAGATAGAATACATATCTTTTCACAACTATAATCCATTATTATGTGTCAGAAAAATATGAAATTTTATATTTTGAATAAACTTGTCAATTACGTTATACCAGTCTATTATCATAAAATCCTCCGTTTAAGTTATTACATGTCCTGTGCAGACACATCGTATTTATAGAGTGATCATCGTTACATGTCAATAAAATAACTCTTGTACTTCAATCAATGAAAAAATGGGCGTCATAATTTAATTTTTAACAATTCTAGAAGTTAAAATTTGTATTAAGAAATATCTTTAGTAAGTGTTCAAGGAAAGAATAGTCGTTGAAGATAAGGAATTGGTCATGTACCAGTCGAGGAAAAATGGCGTCATAATTTAATTTTTTAACACTAGAAGTCAAAATTTTTTATTCAGGAATATCTCCTTTTAATAAGTTGATGGAAGAATAGTCGTCGTTGAAGGTAAGGAATTAGTCTTGTCCAGTCGATTGAAAAAAAATTGCGTCATAATTTAATTTTTTTAACACTAGAAGTCAGAATTTGAATTAGAAATATCTTTTAGTAAGTGTTCCAAGGAAGAATAAGTGTTGAAGATAAGGAATTGGTCATGTACCAGTCGATGAAAAATGGCGTTTGGCACTAATTAATTTTTTTAACATAGAAGTCAAAATTTTTTAAGACAATATCTCTTAATAAGTGTTCAGGAAATAGACGTTGAGATAAAAAAAAAAAATAACCTTTTTCATCAATCAGCAAAACCAAAATGAAATTTTTTGTCCTTAGGTAGAATGGTTTAGTTTCTCTATTTGAATTCAAAAGGTCAATTTGCAACATTTATAAAAAAAAAGTGCTCAGTAGAAATAATTAAAATCCAAAAAAAACTGCGAATAAATACCCTCAAATTAAAGAACAAACCAACTCAAATCTATATATTACTCTGTTTCCTATATGAACTTTGATAACGGTTTTTAATTATAGAATACAAATAGTTTACTTAAATACGTTTGATGTTTTAAAACCTATCTCTATATGTATTCTCAAAAATATGAAAATGTTCACTTAAAATTACGTCAAGTAATCTCCACAGTAAAGTGTACCTGAAAATGAAACCACCAGATTCGAAATAAGAACTGATTTTCTATTATCTTAAATCACTTTCTGTGAATAGTATTTTATCTCAAGAAAAGGCTTCTTGTAATAACTTTAAACCGAGATAACAAAAGAGAATTTCCAGGATCAAAAAGAAATAAATTATTTAATCAGACGCTATGTTAGGTGGAATGACGGTGGATTGATACTCGAATCGAGTCAACGCCTTCATTAATCACCAATTACTTTCAAATAACAACAACGATTTATCAAGTTATGACTTAATCACCTCAGAGTAGTCCTATAATTAAAAATAAATAACTAATAATTCTAACTTGTATTTGCACCGTTTGTTGCACTTCCTGAAGAAATGAAAATGGAAGATAATTCTAAGAAATCAAATTAAATCACTTTTGTTTTGTCTGAAGAAGGTCAAAAAGATCATTCTAATAAATTAATTAATGCCAAGAAATTAAGGTATGCATTTCAAGTATCAACATACTAATACGTAAATGTAATACTGAATAGAAATTTGAATGCGTCATGCTATCAATCATCTCTAATAAAGTAGCTTTAATACTGAATAGAAATTATAGAAATTCATGTCTTAAATG
>BGPR01003909.1:114446-124585 GCA_013235015.1 Araneus ventricosus
TTTTTTAACACTAGAAGTCAAAATTTTTATTAAGAAATATCTCTTTAATAAGTGTTCAAGGAAAGAATAGACGTTGAAGATAAAAAAAAAAAATAACGCTTTTCATCAATCGGCAAAAACCAAAATGAAATTTTTGTCCTTAGGTAGAATGGTTTATTTCTCTATTTGAATTCAAAGGTCAATTTGCAACATTTATAAAAAAAAGTGCTCAGTAGAAATAATTGTAAAAAATAAAAAAAACTGCGAATAAATACCCTCAAATTAAAGAACAAACCAACTCAAATCTTATAATACTTGTTTCCATATATGAACTTTGATAACGGTTTTAATTATAGATACAAATAAGTTTACTTTAAATATCGTTTGATGTTTTTAAAACCTATCTCATATGTATTCTCAAAAAATATGAAAATGTTCACTTAAAATTACGTCAAGTAATTCCACATTAAAGTGTACCTGAAAATCGAGAAACCCGCAGCATCGAAATAAGAACTGATTTTCTATTATCTTAAATCACTTTCTGTGAATAAGTCATTTTTATCTCAAGAAAAAGAATGCTTTTTCTTGTAAAATTAACTTTAAACTCGAATAACAAAAAGAGAATTTCGAGATCAAAAAGAAATCAAAATTATTTAATCAGACGCTATGTTGGGTGAATGCACGATTGGTTGATACTACGAATCGAGTCAGCGCCTTCATTAATTCACGTAATAACTTTCAAATAACAACAACGATTTATCAAGACTTGTTCACTCAGAGTAAGCCTATAATTAAAAAATAATAAGACAAATAATTTTAATCTTGTTATTTGCACCGTTTGTTGGCACTTCCTGAAATGAAAAGAAAATGGAAGATAATTCTTGAAGAAATCAAATTAAATCACTTTTGTTTTGTCTTAAAGAATCAAAAGATCATTCTAATAAATTAATTTAATGCCGAAAAGAAATTAAGGTATGCATTTCAAGTATCAATCATACTAATACGTAAATGTAATACTGAATAGAAATTTGAAATGCGTCTGAAGTATCAATCATTCTAATAAGTAACTTTAATACTGAATAGAAATTATGAAATTCATCTTAGAGATCAATCATACTGATAAGTAATTTTAATACTGAATATAAATTATGAAAGTAGTATAGTATGAATTATCAATTATACTAACAAGGAAATGTAATGCTATATAAAAAATAAAAAATATGAAATGCATTTGAAGTATAAATCATACTAATAAAGAGTACTGAATAGAAATTATGAAATATATCTGCAGTATCAATCACACTTAAAATTAAATTGAATTATTAAATAAAGATTAGTCGAAAAATACGATTGCGTTAATAATTACGCAGTCACTTGAAAAGTAGCTTAAAATATTTTTTTAGATTTGATTGATAATTAAATTACATCTCACGAGAATAAGTTTTGAATATATATGCAACACACAAGAAACAAAGGACAAAAAAATATGACAAAAATTTAATAATTTCAAAAATATCATGGGAAGCTTCTCGTCAGGAAGAGAAGCCCGCCTGTGATATTAATAAGTGCTTTTTTCTGCTAACGACATACGAAAAAACGTGAAAATTTGTCATTATCCCCTCAAAAAACACAAGCAATTAAAAGTGTAAAAATTCTGGAATAAAAGTAATAAATAAATATATATAGTAATAATAGTAATATAATAAAAGTAATAAATATATAAGTATTTTCATTAGATAAAAGATCTCGTTTCCCCATCACATAATCGATTTCGCATTTTCATATTGATTGGCTAAAATTACCTCAAAAACGGAGAAAAACAGTTAGCTAATAAACATTGAGTTATTAAATTACAATCCAATCATTAAATTACAAACTAGTAGTACTTCATAGCATTACTTATAAAACTCTTAAGCGTGTTAAAATATCTTCCTCTTTTTTCGAAGTAATATATTGTCTGCAACACAGATTCACCTCACGTATTCTGAAAGGAAAATGATTTAAATTCATCAAAAACAATATAATCTAACGATAAAGCAAGAAAATTTAAACACGAAATTAAATTGTAGGCACACTTTGTCAACACACCATAATGAAAAGAGCTTACGTAGCCGGCGGTTATACATATTAATTAACGAAAGTTCGTGTCCCAGACGCAGAGATGGCTGGAGGCTTATCTTGTTTAACTTGCCTTTAGTTTCGAGTACTTGATATATTAGTAAAAATAGGTGCAATAACAATATTTTGATTATAGGGCGTAGAAAGAGTATGGGAGCTGTAGCATGTGTGTAGTGCGAATAAAATAAATTTTCTTAATTTGCAGAACGAAAAAAGAATTTCTTTTTTAAAACTGTTCGGTAACATTTGCAAAACATTGGATGATTTAGTAGTTATTTTCGTTCTGGATGAATTTTAATGGTTAAGATTATGCTGTATGAATAATGATTCAATAAATCTGGATTAAGAATTTTTAATTAAGTTTGTTTTCTTATTCGGGCTAAGCTCAAAAAAATAAACAGATGAATAATGCAATTTGTTTCATAATACTATTAAACAAAAATTGGGTTTATAAGTATACAGTTATACTGTTAAACGTTATGCTATCACAGTAAATGAAAACTGTTTCCTTTGTTTGACAAACTGTAGATTCGTAAATATTTTGACAAATATAATTAAATGAGAAAATATTGATATTTATTTATGAAAAGAATAGAAAATGAAACTAATACTAAATTAACCATGTAAGCACTTTTTGCTGGAATAAAATACTTCTAATTTAGATACATATATTTCTGAAGTATGGATGATGCTCCAATAATTCTGGATTAAAAACTTCCTATAATTAGTTTAATAAATTAATGCGTGTCTTTTTTTTATTCATTCTAAGCTCAAAAGATAAATAGATGAATATTGAAATATATTTGATAATAATCTTCAACAAAAATGCATTTATAGGTAGGAAGTATAATAATAAACATTATACTATTGCTGTGTAAACGCAAAATCCTTTTGTTTGTCCGTCTTAGTAAATTTTTAAATATTTTGTTAAATATAATTAAATGAGAATATATTATCGATGAGAAATACAATCCAGATACTTATTAATGTAACGACTAAGACAAGGAAACAATGCAAGATTATTTGTATAAATATTTTTTATCATGAAATAATACTTAATATTAAGATACGCTTTAATTATATTTATTTTTTAATCATCTCATGTTTACCTAATCCACGTCATTAATATAGACTGTCTCCTACTAGATATCCAATAAAGAATTTTCTTTGCATGCCGTAGATTTTCGACTCAGAAATGAATACAGATAATCAGTAATTAATCTTTTTCCATGAACAATCAGGAATTAATGATTAATAATTTCATTGAAGCCTGAAGTCAAAATTATGAGTATACACATCGTGTCCTTTTTGTTATAAACATTCCGAGATTAAATATTTATTGTATAAAATTTTAACGTAGGCATGTTACTAAATTGCATTAATTATTAATTTTCTAAAGCAACGTCTGAATAAATGAACGAATACTGTATACATATCTAAAAACATAATTTAATTATACACAGAAACAGTTCTTCGAGGCTAAACTGTGACTGTACTCATATATCGATCGATTTTATTTCTGAATATTTGTCTTCCTTTAAGTACATTTGGAATCTAAGAAATCATTGCCAGCAAGCATATGTTAAATGATTCATAAGGGAAACGTACATCACACGCCTCATTAACAGTTATTAGTAATGGTATTTGATTTGGCAGACGTCTTTTCTAATTATTCTTATTTATCCGTTATTGCTCTAAATATTTGATTCTGTCTCATAAAGAATGAGGTATAATCAAATTACTGCACCCCTTTTAAAAATCGCTTTTCAAACTTTTAGAATATAATTAATTTTAATTCTGGTTCTCTCCCTTAACCAGTCATTTATCTTTAACTAACGCAGCTGAAAAAGTGATTTATTATTCCTTTTAAACCCTGATCACATAATTTGCCCCTTCTTCTGTAATTTATTACCCTCTATTTGTTGCCTCCTTCCCTTCTATTCTAACATTTCTAGTCTTGGTGACTGGAAATTGAGCTTCCCAGATCTTGAGTTCGAGTTTTAAACAACTCGTTTTATAAATCACTGTTAACGACCTTTCCCCATTTGTGAGCCATTTTATGTAATTTCTTTAACCCTTCAACACACACACCCATTTTTCGAACAATAGCACAGGCCCGGGTTAATTTTGACCCCAAATTGTTAGACACTTACTCCTTATGTTATTGGGTATTTGTACAAAAATAAAATATGGTGAAAGTATTAAAAAAAATTCGAACAAATAACTTCCTAGGTAGCACAAAACGTTGCCCGATATTGGCACAAGCGCGGGTTAATTTTGACCGTAAATTGTTAGACACTTACTCCTTATGTTATTGGGTATTTGTATAAAATAAAATATGGTCAAAGTATTAAAAAAATTCGAACAAATAACTTCCTAGGTAGCACAAAACGTTGCCCGATATTGGCACAAGCGCGGGTTAATTTTGACCGTAAATTGTTAGACACTTACTCCTTATGTTATTGGGTATTTGTACAAAAATAAAATATGGTCAAAGTATTAAAAAAAATTCGAACAAATAACTTTTTAGGTAGCACAAAACGTTGCCCGATATTGCACAATATTGCTCGATATTATATAATACTAGCTGTTATGCCCGGCGTTGCTCGGGATTAAAAAAAACTTTCATGTCTATTATTTTTTATGTAAGAAACTACTTTTGTATAGAAAATTACAGTACCCAAAATTCTTTTATCGTCTGAAATGTTTTTTAAAATTAAAATGAGAATATCAGTTGAACCAGACGATTTTTAAAAACCGCCCATAACTAATTTTCCCCATAAGTTATTAGTATTTATTGCATAGACTTCAAATTTTGTTCATAAATCTTGCAGTATAAGAAAGATTTTAACGGTTGTTTTGGGACAATTACATAGTAAATTTTTCATTGAGAAAAAGCGTTAGAATAAATATGAATAAAAAAATAATAAAATCGTCTTCATACAAAATTCTTCTAAATGTAATCTAGCAACAGTTCTTATGTATTCTTGTTCTTCACCAATAGAAAACAGTGTTATAAATTGTAAATTTTATACATAATTTAATTTTTAAAAAAATATTGAAATGAGAGCAACGAATTGAACGGAAATGAAACTTGTGACATGAGAAGCTAATATTTTAAACTTTTATTATGTGTAAATATAATTTTTGTGACATAATACATATTTTCGAAAAATATTACGGAAAATGTCAAAATCTTGCTTAATTTCCAATCAACTGAAATTTTAATAAGAATTGGGGCTTTTAAATGTTGACGGTTGACTCTCTTCTTATATAAAATATCTTTATAAAAATAAGCAAACATTTCAGAAATAAATGTAAATTAGTTCAAAGTCTAACCGTTGCCTAGCAACGGAGTAGTTATAAATTTGAGTTATTTCAAAATCGTCTGCACGTAATTAACAATCATTAAAATTTTAAAAAATAATAAAAGTTGAAGTAAAAATGTCACAGATATAAAATTGGTATCATTGGAAAGGAAAAATTTTAAACTTTAAGATGGTATGAAAATATTTTTTTCGGACAATTTGCTCCCAAGTTGCGGCGGAAAAACGATTTCGGTTATTTTCTAATTAACTGACTGTTTAATTAACTTTTGGACTTAGAAAAGTTCATAAGTGTCTTCTCCTTGTCTTAAATAATAAGTGTGCAAAATTTGGTTGAGAGCAGTCCATTGGTTTAGCAGGAGATGTGGAACATAGCCACATACATACCCACATACATAGCCACAATGACTTTTATTTATATTAAGATTATATGATAATGTACAATATTAAACAATATTGCGAATATTATTCATTATCGTACAATATTGTACACTATCTTTGTGCTACTGAGGTTGTATTTAAGACACAAATGTGATTTTTAAAAGGAACCAGCGGGAGTGACCTCCCCGAAACTTTCTGGCATACGACCAGTAATATGGGGTGGGTAAACACCCAGTTGGTAGGTAAATATTTTTGAGGTATTTACCCAAGGCCTGGTTATTTTGAAAAAAAATTATGAATGGGGATTTACAATGAAACATATAAAATTTATGAATTACCAAAAACTTGATATTTTGAAAAATAATTGCGTATGTTCGCAATTTTTCCGCGCGCTGAGGTACCACAACTTTATTTAACGTTTTTGAGTGCGAAATCTTACTATAGATATCGCACAACATTTCTACTACACCTCTGGTTAATCACAGGAGTCCATCTGGAGAATGTCAGAATGAAATTTCGTTTTGGGGATTGCCATAATTTCCGAAGCGCGTGTTTGCGGCTCGCTACAATTTCCGCCAAGGTCAAACGCCAACCGTACTCACTTGAGTAAATTAAGCGAAACGCTCGCCAACACACAGACATAATGTACATTTTGAACTAAATATGCAATTTGAACACCTGTTTTTTAACCGATTGAGATGAAAATTGGGCACAGATCTATAATTAATATTAGCATCCGCGATATCAAGTTTTATTTATCTAAGTCAAAGGGCTCTTGAGATACAAGTATGCGATTATACAGACCGACAGACAGTCAACCCGTCGACGGATTTGGCCCAAAATTTTATACGGACCTACATTCATGACGATAAAACTGTGTATCAAATTTTATCCATCTGGCTTTTCAAGTTTTTGAGTTACAGTGTTCACATAACTTCGGACATACAGACAGACAGACTTCCCGTTGACGAATTTTGTCCAAAATTTGATAGAAACCTAAAAATTATGTTTAAAGACCACATACCAATTTTCATCTCCGTAGCTCTCATAGTTTTCGAGTTATCGTGTTCACAGACAGACAGACAGACATAATTCCAAAATTGTGTTTTTCGGACTCAGGGAGGTCTGAAACGTGGAGATTCGTCAAAATCTCGAGTTCGAATTTTTTGGCGATTACAATACTTTCTCTTTGTATACTTCGCATACGAGAAAGTAAAAAGGAAAGTTAAACCTATTTCCTTCTCTCCTCCTTTTCTGTATTCTTTTCTTCTCTGCTGCACACGCTTCTACGGTTTCATAGCCATAACGGTAAATGAATCTGAAACGCTGGCGCACGCGCGGGTCAATTTGACCCCAACGCCCCCCAGGGAAAAATGAGAAACCCCATTTCACCGCTTTCTGCTGCTCTTTTCTTCTTCTTCTAGCTCCCCCATGAAGGAACAGGAAGTAACAGGGGCAAGTGTTTTATAAATTCCTAGAATTTCTTAATAAAAGAGAAAGGTTGGGGTCAGAAAGACCCCGTGCGTGTCCTGACGGGTTAATAATCATCATTTATTTTTAAAATAAATGCTTTCTAATACTAGCATTGGTTTTCTACAACTATATTCAGATAACCCTTAATTCCTAAGTCGCATTTTTTCATCAATATTTTGTATACTGTGATTGTTCATGGGATGAAATCAACTTAACACCACAGCAAACCCCCGAACTCGGAGCCAGGGCGGTCGGTTGGTTGGGTATGCGTGACACTTTATTGAACCAGCGGGAGTGTTCTCCCCTAAACTTTCTCGTATACTTCCCCAAAAAAAGGTGCCGTTTCCCCTTCTCCAGCGTGGCTAAAAAAAATTCGAACCTATTGTTACCCAGAATCCAATGACTATCAGAAGGTTTTTCAATATAGTGATTGAAAAATATCTAGGCAAAAATTGAAATTCAAAGAGATGCGTAACGATTTTCCTCTCTTACCGGCTCAAGGACAAACTGACGTAATTCGCTACTCCGTAATGAAATCCCTCTCCGCTCTTCCAGTACGAATTCTTTGACGATTACAATACGAGAAAGTAAAAAGCCAGAGCAAAAAAAAAAAAAAAAAAAAAAAAAAAAGCGGCAGCCCCCCCCCCCCTGAAATTACAAAGCTCATCCAGAAAGTGAGTACCGTTTGGGTATTGAAAAAGATTAGCAATTTGTTTTCATTTGTATTTTATTACAGAAAAATCTACACACCTTAAACTACTTTACGACATATTCACCATGGGAATTGAGGATGTGTCATATCTTGGCACTAATTGCAACACACCCGCTTCGTAGAATTCGGCCGCCTGCGACTTGAACCAGTTTTGGATGTTTACCTTGATCTCATCATCACTTGCAAATTGCTGGCCGGCAAGAAATTTCTTGAGATGAGAAAACAAATGGAAGTCGGATGGAGCTAGGTCCGGACTGACTTTCACTTATCTGATGATAAATTTCACGAGGTCAAACATTTCTCGCGTTCAAAAACTTGATAACGGATCTTATTTCACAGTTGGCGGCCGATCGATTGTTTTAACTCTTTAATCCCGAGGGGACTTTTTCTTCCCAGCTCCTTTAACACCGAAGACTTCTGAGAGGATATCACATGGAATGGACTATCCCATTCTGGGTGGCCTTTACCCCACCACTCCACTCCCCGCTGTTCAAGGTAATAAAGCTGTCAGCGTTCTACTTTGATTGACTTCTTCGCGGTTTTTCCGCGAGGGTCGAAAGGCATATCAAGAGTTTGTCTTTTCGTTTCAATATGAGAATCTTCTGTTCGTTTCCACAATTTTTTTTCAGTATAATGCATTCTGCTCACTGATTTTTTTGGGCTTATTTCCTTATTATAAAATATTATTTGGGGTTTTCTATTACATTACTGAGAAGTGGCAGAGTTGTTTTTCTAAAGAAATTATTTTATAATTCGAAACATTCTGCATTATATTTTCAAAAATTCCGATTTTTAATAAATAAAATCTCGCATCGAAATACATTTCGAATACATTCCTGCTTCTTTTAGCTTAAGAATTTTACTTCAGTTGAGTGTTGTACTAATTGATTTTCATTATGATTTTCTGATTATAAAATATAGTTTCCTGCCGTATTACTAACACAGCGTTAACTTCTTTTTAAGAAGTGTCTGTGTTATATTTCAAAAAACTCTAATTCTCAATAAATATGAAGAAAATCCGTTAAATAAATTAAATGCGGGAAAATACCACACATCGAAAATAACAGATTTCTTTGGCTTTTAACATAAGAATTTTACTTCATTTTACTTTATTATGAAGCTGTTTGCAGATTTATTTTCGTGCTGATTTTCTGCCTATAAATTAACGTTATGAGGTCTGTGCAGTATTTTTCACAGAACTATGAATGTTTTAAAAATAATCCGTGTATTATATTTCCAAACATGCATGCATGAATGTTTTCTTCTAAATATATTAAATAAATTTTGAGATATCCAATTCAAAATGACCCTTATTTTTTTATTTGATTTTTTAAGCTTTAAAACTATTAATAAAGCAATATTTTGTCAAATGTAGATAAAATGCCATACTATATTAATTTTACTTTTTTATTCTGCGAAATAATTTAGGAAAAGATGAGATAATACGTTTTTAAAGTTTCATTTATTACTGAAATAAGAAAATATGTTAAATAAATGAAATTTAGGATATCATAAATCAAAAAACATTTCCAAAATAATTTATGCATTCTTAAAAATTTTTTGTCAATTTTAATTTCACTTAATTTTATCAAAAGATATATTTTAGAAATTATATGAGAAAATCATATTTCAGCCCATTCAGTAACAAAATGTTAATTTATGCATAGCTCAATACAATTTATATATAATATCAATGTTCTCTCTCAATATAGGACGTCCCAATAATAGCCGATTTAGGTGAGATTTAAATACTGCAAGTCATCCATGAAAAATAGAAACAATTTCTTCTTGTTCTATAGATACTTCAAAAAATTATTGATTGAGAACATAAGATAAGATGAAATAGATATACATTTTATAATTAAAATATTATGTTTCAGCACAATGCTGTATACGTGCATTTAGTAGTAAAAAGGGTAGTAAAATAATAAGTAATTTGACCTTTCCTTGTGGACATTTAAATTACGAGCCACTGGCAGTTCCGAAGAATGCTTGCAAAGTCGATATTCGAGTACAGCAATTCGATACAAGGTACACTGGTTCATAATATAAAGGATAAAATAACCTATGCACATTTTTAACACAATTTCAAACTTTCATATACGCAAATTCTTGATTAATAGTTATGTAATATTAAAATAAAATAATAA
>BGPR01003910.1:0-12887 GCA_013235015.1 Araneus ventricosus
CAAGAAATGAAGCGAAACTGGAGTTTAAGAAAAGTGATTTTGGAATACATTAGTATTGCATCATAATTAAGATTTAAAAAATTTAATATTAGAATTTAAAATAAAATTAAGTGAGATTATTATATATATATTGAATATTTGATATTACTAAAAACTAATGAAGGTTTTTCTTCTGCAGATTTTCTAGATCTTGAAATAAAAATAGTTGATAATAAATTGAGCACTGATATTTATGATAAAAGAAACACTTTTCAGTTCAATATAAACAAGTTACCTTTCTGGAATAGCAACATTAGTCTTCAAATTTATAGAAATATCGTCTTAAATTATATTCATAGTAGCAGTATTTTAGTCACAGACAGATTAAAACAGCAGTCTCACATTGATACATTTCTTGAAAATGCTATGAGATATGGGTATCCTATAAATTTCATATATGCTCATGTTAATAAGAAATATTTAATACCATTAAATTAAAAGTCGTTTAGATTTATTTTTGATGTGATCATATATAATTGAATTAACAAAGATTTTAGTAAATCACTAGGTAGACAATAGGTAGATGGCGCCACTATATTAAGAATAAGTTTGCATCATATATTTATTTATTTATTTTTATGTACATTTCCTAAAGAATATATATTATTATAAAAGGTTAAATTTAATTTATGGTTAATATTTTTATGTTGTTTTATTATAGTATTAAAAGCTTTATTTAGAAATAATATTTTCACTTTAAATGCGGAACTGTCTTTAGGATAATGCTCAAGTCCTAACAATAATTATAACTATATAGGTATGTTATAAGTTATAAACTTTCTCGTTTCTAATCTTGAGAGATTTTGGGGATTTATTCCCTTATTGTTTCGTTTTTACAACAATTGGCTTTCGCAGAGGGTTGGCGCCACAAAATCTAGATTTAATGCAACATATCAGTTCCCAAGTCTGATAGGCATTTGAGTGTTGGAATTCCAATTCTAGGTTTTCTTTTTTCATAGTGTAATAGTTTTTAATCAAACTATCTTTTGTATTTCATTTGTATGATTATTAATAAGGTAATTTGATTTTAATTTTAAAAGCTCTTTTCCTTGAGAAGAACATTAAGTTAAACGGCGATTGTTTTAGAATTTTAACAATTTTTTATGCTACCGTGTTTGGCGCAGCATAGCCAAATATGGTTCTTGCGCCAATACACCCCAAATACCTACCTACCTACCGTAAGTTTTGCTCAGTATGGTCAAACTTAGCTCTTGTGACACAAAATTCCAATACCTTGAAAAGCACATTTTTTTTCCCTTCAGAAAAAGCGTACGTTTTCCATTCGTAGATACAACTGAAATCGTTTATTTGAGGAATGAGAAAATAAATTATGGAAGAAATCACTCATAAAATATTTAAATACTTGCATTTTCATCAAAAAACAGCAAGAACGATCTATCCCTAATTTGGTTTAAAAAAATATTTTTTGTGGTGCTGTATTATTTTTCTTTATTTCGTGCGAATTTAATGTATAGGAAATATAAGTTCTTCGGATGTGCCTGTGTTTCTGGAATAGAGCATGGATGTGTGTTTCTGAAGGACAAATTAATTTGATCCAGTTAAAAACCCTTTGGGTTTGCGAATGGTTACCATCTATACGCTCTCTACATGTTGGGACTTAATGGCTTGCTGTAGATCTCGGTTTCAAGTCGGATGGCTACAAATAAGAATCTGTATTCCATTTAACCGTTTCTTTGGCTATGGGAATTTTATTTACCATCAAATTCATCATTAAAAAAATATTAATAAACACTTTGACCACGTAATTTGGTCTTTTCCTTTAGTTTGTTTTTTTCACGTAGTTTGGTCTTTTCCACATAGTTTGGTTTTGGTTTTTCCCTTTGTACTGGGAAAAATAATTAGATGCATAATTATTTACTGATTTACAAGAGCTCATATTATTGCTTTGGAACGTAAAAAAATATGTTTGTGTAAGTTTATTTTTCCTAAAAAATTATTCTACAACTTTGTTGGTGGTTTTTTAACCATCGAAATCAAGAAACATCAAAATGGTGCAACGTCTAGAATGGTGACTGAGAGTCACCTCTCGAGTGCAAAGGGTTAACAATCAAAGTAGGAATAAAAGGACAGTTCTGGGAGTAGTTGATGCCGGCTGCAATGGGTGATGCTGGGGCGGAGGATCCCTACCGCCCTGGCCACTTAGATAAGGGCTTTCTTGCTTGTGACGTCATTCTGGAATCGGTTTATTTTGAAACTTCCTTAATTCTTATTTTAATTATTTTATTTGATGAATTATTTTAATTGAATACGAACTTAAAGAATTTCTACTTTGATAAAATTTGAAGAACGTGATTCGAACCGTGGTCCTAAAAGTTATAAATCAGATGTTCATACCACTAGGCGATAGAGACTCAGAAATTAGTTTGCAAGAGGTCATTTATAAGAGATAATCTATCGCTCGTGCTGCCATCTGTCGAAAGAAGTTGAATGATTAATTTTACTTCTTTTACTTTGAATTTCAGAATATTTTTCTTTAATTTTATTAGTTTGTAGACTTTTTCACATTAAAAATAATTATTTCCGAAAACTTTATATGTTTAATATCTTATTCCACTAAGAAATGTTTATTATTCGCTTTTATATATATTTTCCTTCTTATTTTTAAGTTGAATATGTTTTTTTAATATCTCAGTTCTCCTATGTTTCGCAAAATTTCGTTCTGTGTAAGTTGTATCAATCTAAAAAGTGATTCTTTCTTCAAGATTTTAAGGAAGATTATATAAAAAAAGAATCTGCTGTGAATTTTCAATGGTTACTTCTTTTTCAGAAAATTGATCGTTTTGATGCATAATTAAACTCGACACATTCACTTGCACAAAATAGCAGTATGGAAATATAACCAAATAAATGAAAAGAAAATTATAAATGCAATAAAATAACAGAAGAAAAAAAGAAATGGCTTTTAAAATAATTGCTATATTGTGAATTTAAAGACAACCATGTTATTTTTCTAGCTTACTTTCGTTTAGAAATTTTGCGCATCATGTCCCATTTTTGTTTTGGAAATTCTTTTTGTTGATTACAAAACTGTATGGAATGTTCATCTCTTTTAAAATAGCACAAAACTCAAAACTTTAGGAGAGTTTTTTTTTTTTTTTTCTATTCCTCAGCAAATCTTCCACGAAATTTACAATATTAGTTCGAAGCAGGCGTTGTCTTTTGTAGACAATTTCGACTTCTGAAATCCATGTTGATGCAGAATTATCAACTTTCAAGAAATCAAAATATTCTTTACAGAGTCTAAATATCGCATTGGTACGACACTATAAATTTTCGTTGTAATGACATCTTTTTCTTCTGGAACAGTTTCCAGGTTCTTGATTTTCATGTGCTTTGACTTCTTGGTTTTCATGAGTTTCTATCTTTTCCTGTTACGTGTGCTGCATTTTTACAAACTTTTGAAGAACCTGTAAATAGAGATTCGCTTTCTCACTTTCAAGCAAGTCCTTCCTCCGAAGAATTGTTTCCATTTGCTAATCTAAGTCTGTTAAGTAGTTGATTAATTCTCCCCGATCTTCGGGTACCAATATCATTTTCTTATTGTATTGCAGTGTTGTTAATTTAAGACTTTTATTTACTATGTATTTATTTTACTAGCAGTACGCGCACGGCGTTGCCCGTGGAATCAGGACATCAACAAAATGAATAAATAAATAAATAAATAAAAAATAAAATAAAAAATAAACGCCCACAATGACACGAAAAAGTTTTGAAAACAAAGTCAAAACAAAAGATACACATTATTGAATTTCCCGCTTATTTTTCTTCTCGATAATGACATTTGAACTGTAGGAAAACAGTATAGAGTACCAAATAAACCGATATTTTCGAAAATTTTTTTTAGGATTTAAAAGATTGATTCCTATAAACCAGGTAAAATGTTAAAGAATGAAAACCGAATGAAATTTTAAACGATTTCAAATGGAACAATACGCCTCGAAAGATACAGGCAAACATAATTTCTATGGTATTTAAATATATCCAAAATGAATCAGAGAAGAAGGAGAAAAGAGAGATGAAATCTTCCACTTCAGGTTTAAACTTTGAAGCCACGTTATGTAAATAGCTCCTTGAAGTCATATTTCATTTTTTCCAGTCTTCTGATAATAATTTACAGATTTCATCAATGGTTTTGCTTAATATGCACATTGCTTACATGCATTTTCGTAAAAATAGCAAGTATATTTTGGAAGATATAAGGATTTTCTTAAAAAGTCCCAAATTTTCCCGCATGTTTATTACTTTTAACATACAGAGTTTTCCACCAAATAATACGAAACTTACAGAATACTTGACAATGTGTTAGAGAAGTGTTTCATTAAAATTTAAAGTTAATACTTTAAATATTAGAGGAAATATGAGTATTTGTAGTAAATAATTTTTTTACTGAGCATGTGCGAAAAATAGCGTAAGTTTTCTTTCGCATCTTCAAAGACAGATTTATAGAGCAACTTATATAAAGTTTTCACTTGAATACTATTGAGATTTAGAAAGATATCGACATCGCAGTTAGTAGAATTTTTGCTTCTCTGTAAGAGAAACAAAATGATGAGGGTTTCCCACAAATTGATCTTTTTAAGCAGATAGCTAAATGGTTTCCAGGTGGCCTTTTCGTATACTTCTCGAAAAAATTTAGAGTTGTTCGGGTAAAGTTGTCGGCCTAAATACATGACTTGGGAACGATCTCGTGGATCTTTAAACAAAATCGTGTAATGGGCATTCAAGGAAATATCACGCATTTTCTTTCCTTTATGCAATATATTTTGAGCAATAAAAATAATGCTGAAATTACGATTATGGTTTCCCTTAGTGAACAGATGGTCAACTTGTTGTCGTTCGAAAACTCCGTCATGAGAACATGTATGACAATCAGGGCATTCGAAACATTATTGATGTTAGAAGGCAGTCCTTCGTGAAATTCTACATTTTTCATTCAATTGATTATTCATTAAATAAAATACAGTAAAACCCCAGTTAACCGAACTCGGGTTAACCTAAAACCAGGTTGTCCGAAATGCCTCTGAAATCGCATTTAAAAAAATAACCATGTATTCTACTGCACGGAAATAATCGCGAAGGCAAGAATTTTTTACAACGATATCCCCACTTTTTTTCCTTTTAAGCCTCCCCAAGAAGGTCAGTGATTAATTTTATAATGCTAAAATTAAAATCAATGGGTATCAACAATATTAATTATGATATTACTTACTTGTGCCTGTCAGACGCATTGCGCCCGAATTCGCCGGTGCGAATATTGCGGCCGACGGAGGGTTAACTTTAATAAATATCGTAAGTGTAGCCTACAAAGAGAGTATTGAATTTGTTACACACTCAAAACAACGCACACACTCACCACAACGACCTAGATTGATGAAATTTCGCATGTGGTCTTTACACCCAAACTGTATATTTCTATCAAATTTTGGACACAATTCTCTGCAGGAAATCTGCTTATTTGTCCGTATACATGTGAAATCCATAACTCAAAAATGCAAACAGCTATGTGGATGAAATTTAGAATAGGGTTTTGCAACGGTTTGTCCATCTTTCGATCTGTATATTCGAGTGAAGGCGATAACAAAACGCACTGACTTAGCCAAATGAAATTTGATATGTGGTTATGCTACCTAATTTGTAATATTGTGTCATACCCAGTCGGTAATAAAAGTTCTCCTCTGTATTTAATAATATACTTCTAAGTAGAAAAAGAGCTATATCGCAATGCAGTAGAGTCTCGATAATTCGAGGTGGACGGGACAGGGCCTACCTCGAACTATCGAAAACTCGAATTATCGAAACCATAAAATTTAATAAATAAATAAATGGAAATAAAAGCAATTTTTAAATTTCAATGTAATACATTTAAATGAAAAATGTATTTACATATTATTACATTACTGTTGATAGCAACAGGGTAATTATATCTTGAAATAATTGTCAATTATTTTTTGTTTAAACACATTACTCCTAACGGGATATATATCGATCTTATATATGTAATAATCTCATTTAATTTTATTTCAAATTCTAAAATTATATGTTTAAAAGTCTTAATGTATTCCAAAATCACTTTTCTTAAACTCCAATTTCGTTCTATTTCCCGCGCTGGAGGTATATTAAATCTCTCGTCTTGGCATATTTATTACTAGAAGAATATTTTAATCGTTTCCACGCGCGTGCAAATCGCGAAATCAGCGACTCCTTGACGCCATGCATCTTCCCTAAAACGCTTACGTAATTTATTAAAAATAGCCAATATTCTCTTCACTTTGATCACGTGTTATATTGTTATTCCCTTATCTGAGAGAATCGGGGATTTTCTGTACACTTTTACTTAAAACTTCAACTAAGATGTTGGTATGTCCGCCACTCTCCAAAATATTCTTATAATAAAGCAAATTGGTTAACAACTCGGCTGTTTATGACTGCAACAACGAAAATTTTTTATATATATCCCGTTTTCTTTGGGAGGGGGCATTTCTGCAGGTGGCTTCGGGGTGCGCAATGGACATATGACCCGTCGAACAACAATAAAAACCAGATGCAGTAATTCTTTCACGTGTTGTGTATGTGTGGGTAATGATTTGGGAGCTAAACTGATTTTTTCACTAACTCGGATTTATGGAAAACTCGAACTATCGAGATTCGAATTATCGAGACTCTACTGTACATACTGTAATTAGATATAAGATAGTAATAGATGTTCATGCTTAACCGAAAAAATCGCTATCCGAAACGGCTTCCCCCCTTTAGCTCGGTTAACTGGGGTTGTACTGTGATTAAAGCGGTTAAGATAAGAATAGGAAGAAGTAGGATAAGATAAGGAAGTTTGAAAATTAACCAACTCCAAGACATCACAGCAAGAAAGTGCTTATCTAAGTGGTTGGGAGGGTTGAGATTTCCCGTCCCAGCATCTTCCAAGTCAGCTGGGGTCAACTTGTCCCAGAACTGTTCTTTTATCCTTACTAACCAAATTAATTATCACTCAATTATTATTATTATTTTGAGATATTAATGTGCCAACACCCTAACGCTGAAAAGAATGTTGGCGTATGTTCTGGCCTAATTTTCTGATGAAACAAAAACTTAGATGTTCCAGTTTTTTTTTCCCTCAAACCCTAACGAAATTTCTTGGTTTGTTAATTAATCAAATAATTTTATCCGATAAGCTATAGAAATTTCTTTTCTGGACTTTAAAGGGCAAGAGATGCGAGATTACATTCGGATGCTCCAAAACCTACACTGCGGGGAGTGGACTGACAGCTTTGTTGTCCTAGGATCCGGGCTCAAAATTTCGAAAAAGAATTACAATTTAACTTCAAAACGCTATATTTATCTAACAAATCAGTCCATCAACTTAATTTAAATAGTAAACTTGAAATTTTCAGTTTAATATAATATTTATAGACATTTTTTATTTTTAAATGTGTTTAAATTATAATTATGAAATGTTTCATGATTTTCAACAAATATATTTACTGTAACCCTTTGATTTCAAACTCTTTATAGTGCTGATTGACTGAGGCTCCCGATTGACTGGATCATTGTAGAAATATTTTAAAACGTCTAATTTTATATTAATTTATAAGCAAAAGTTAAAAAATAAGATCTTGACGTAATCAGAATTGTTAGGGAAACAGATAAACTGAAATCTGAGCCTGGGGGAAATTTTGACTCGGTGCGCTGTTAATGGTATAAGTCCTCAATGATTGATTTTTTATCTTTGATATTTTATGACATATTTTTACAAGAAAGATTAAGTTCAGAGACTTGTTTCATTTTCTCAGTGTCCTAAAATTGTTTGATTCCAGTTGCTGTGATAATAATTGGTGATTGTAATTTATTCTTGGGAATGAATATTTTTGTCACAGATCAGTAAATAATTATTATTTCTTGTTTTGAAACAATATTCTATAAATACAGCGGTTTAATTAAAAATCACTAATTTGATTAAACATTCCAAATGTAATTTTTTGAAATTATGCATCGAAACAGAATCAAACATTTCGTAAAATATCACATATTATTATTACTATGAATTAAAGATTTTTTTCCCACCGCCGCTCAAGAAGTCGAATATGAACAAACTATTTTTTATTTCCATTTGTATTTATGATTAATGCAAAAAATTAAATTAAATATTTTAAAAAAGTGATTCTTAACGATTGTTAATCATTCTTTGCGAATGTTTAGGGTAGAAAAATTTCACTAGGGATTACTCGGAGAAAAATGTCTGAAAAATCTAACGTTACGTGGTAGTTAACTTAATTACGAGTTTTTCACTTTCCTTAACTTTTCTTTAGACATGTGAAGAGTAATTGGGTCCCTTTTAGGTGAGCCGTTGAGCATCCTTTTTTAAAAATAATGTTTCAGTCCCAGTCTGAACTTCAAATATGCTACTATTCACTTTCTAATTTGCTGTTTTTATGCAAAGATTTTCCTAATTTTTCTATTTACTGGCGAAAAGCATAATTTTTTAGGTTGAGAAGAGCTGTCTAAATTGTCTGCCGGTATTAAACTTAGTATGTGTCAATGACACATCCACAAATTGGAAATGCCTCAAATTTTGCTAATTAGTAAAGTTTACACAGAACACTTCAAGAAGGAGAAAGAAATAAGTTTAAATCACTTTTATGACTGCTAGGTTATTAAATATTTGTTAAAAAGGAAATAAAAATAAAGAATAAAATTCAAGGTAATGTTATCTCAGTCATGTAATTTAATTTCTTTTGCTTTAATCCGTCTGGTCGAGAAGTCCTGTAATTTCCTGCATCGAAATGTTTCTTAATCTTTTATTGGCACTCGCAGTGATAATGACGCTGCAAATAACGATAATGTTAGAATTACTCCTTTAAGCTGCGACTTGGTAATGTTCTCGCCATTTTCAGATTAACCACGTAAAAGTGAAGCTTTTTCTTTTTGATGCAATTTGCTTCACAGCGTTCGATTTCTTGAGAAACAAATAATTTAGTTTTAAAAAAGTGTTAGGGCCTTTTCTCTTCTATGTTCTGTACTTCTTTAGTATTCAAATAAATTATGTTTTTCGTACAATTAACTGAAAAATGAAAAAGAAATTACCGACTTTGCTATTTGACAATGAAAACGTTTCTTTTTACACCGTCGTTAAGTTTTATCGTCATAAAGGAATATTTAACAGGCATATTGTTCAAAAACTGATGAAGTTAACTGAATTTGAAAGCAATTGCGAGAACAGTTTGCTTTTAACGCGAAAAAAAATTATATAGCAGGTTTATGCAAAGTGATACCCTGAAGTTGATTAATTTGATTATGAGTATAAACAGAATAACTTATTCCCATTCTAGAAGCAGTGGCAACTTTCTCCCCACAGGAGTTCTTGCATATTTAAGTAAGCAAGTGAAATAGGATAAAATTCGATATTGAATTTTACAGAAAACTCATTTCTTACTATTTAGTAAAAGTTAATGCATTGAGGTAACTTTTAAAATGGGAAGAACGCACAAGGTATCCCTGAATTCATAACCCAAACATGGAGAGATGATAGAACGCCCCTAACTGGAAAATAATTTGCACGGAATGTGTAGTCGCAAACTCAGCTTTTGTCGTTAGGCGGCGCAAGGCAAGACAGTTTGGCTTAAGAGCGTTGGACAGCTCAAAGAACAGCACTCGCAATGTCGAGGGAACAGCTTATGAACCTCAAGAAAGCCGATATGCCCACACTCACATAATATCATACTCCAATATAATCAGTTCCAGTTAACTTTTTGTTATCTCTAAGCTTAAAAGATTTAATACAAATAAAATAAATTCAATATAATTATATTAAAAATCACTTCAAATTCATTTAAAGTCTATTTGAAGTAGAGTTCTTAAGAAGTCCCCATTATTGAAGAGAATTGCCATCATTTTTTGAATAATTGAGATAGCTCCATGCTTAAACAGAGGATGGAAAACCACTTCAGAAATTCCCTTTTGAGCCCAATTTTCAGGCCATTTATTTCTCTCTTGTTTTCATCAACTGTCTCAATAGCTTCTCCACATGGGCAACTCGGGTCTTTATCGAATAGCCTAGCCTGATATTCGCCAAACATGCCCTGACTTGAAAGCACTTGGTTGAAATAGAAGTTGCCGTAAAGTCTAGTTAGCTTAACATTCTTAAAGAATCTTTTTGTCCATACACCCTTAGAACTGTTCCAGCGATCTTGCCATTTAATCCTCTTTCATCCCTCTATTTGTAATCTGAGTTGTAGAAGAAGCAAATTCAAAGTCAATTTGGTCTTTAAATACTTCTAATTTTGCGAGGGTATCTGCCCTCTCGTTCCCTTTTATGCCTTAATGTTATTTTACCCATTTAAGTTGAACCTTTGTCTGTATCAGTCTGTCCTTTATATTGTTTATACTCCGCCTTTTTCTTCTAATGACTCAAGAGCGACGAAAGATCTTGAGTCAGAGATGATATCTGCCTCAGTTATTCCATTTTCTTCACAATAATCAACATCTTTACTGATCGTAATTATCTCTGATATAAAGACTGTGTTTTAATTTCTAAGTCTAATATGACAAGAATTTATTTCCACTCCTTTAAAATAATGAATGAATGCTGCGCCAACCTGACCGTTAATCCTAGAACCGACAGTGTAAATTTCGTTACCATTACCCACAATCTCACAAAAAGATCATCCTGTTTTCTGAAGGTTCCATGGTTTTATCGACTCTTCAAAGTAAAATTTAAAAATCCCTTGTATATTTCTGGCTTTTTAATTATTCTAATTTGTTTCGATACTTTGTTTTCTGTTTCAATTTTTGAAGCTAAGGGCGCACAACCGGATATAATCTGTAAAGCTTCATTCACAACAGTTTTGTAGCACTTGGTGATCGCAGTCATCGGTAGTCTTTGGATTTGTAGTAATTTATTCTTTTGTTTCACAATTCCTCTGTACCAAATTTCGTTTCCATATAATATAATTTTTTCTATTACAATTGAATATATCTCTTTGACCACCTCCGATTTTAAGCCTCAAGTGGCATTTACGATTCTTCTAACTTTTTCGTTAATTTTAAAAATATTTTTATGAATTTCATTCATATGCGGAATAAAACTGAAATTTGGTTCCAACGTAATACTTTAATAACTTGAGTCTTTTTGATACGATATCCTATTATTATAAAGATGGTTACTCGGAAAGTGGTAATCTTTCGAAACTTGAACATCAGGCAGTTGATTTTCTCTTGTTAATTTATACCTATTTGCTCATTCCTCAAGATTTTTCATTATCGGTTTGCTCATATTTGTGAAGTGGTATGATGCCGTACTGCGCAACATATCCACGATATCGTCTGCATAAGCTTGCATATGCTGCATAAGCTTGCCCTCCTATTAAGCATTTCTTTTATCACAAGCAACTACAATATAGAGACAAAACTAGACCCCTGTGGTACTCCAACATCATAGTACCAATTTTTTCCATTTTCCAACAGGACAGACCTGTCCTGAAGAAAACTATAAATCATTCTACCTATTTTAGATAGTATCCGAAATTTTCTCAGTACTTGCTTCAATTAACCCCAACTAATCAAGTTGAATGCATTTTGAATATCTAAAGATATTATACGAGAAACCTTCTTTTGGTTTTTAGGAAGTTCTATAAAATCTGTTATTTTTTGAGGGCTGTTGTGGTACTTCTACCTTTCCTAAATCCGAATTGAAATTCACTTAATAATTCCTTTTCTTCCAAATAGTCGATCAATCTTTGTGTAATAAATTTTTTCAAAACCTTCCTCCAAATAGGAAGAAGGCAAATGGGGCGGTAAAATTTGTAACATGATGGGTCTTTTCCATCCTTTGGTATGATAATAACCTTTACTCTTTTCCATCCTTTGGGGAAAATTCCCAAATCAAAACAAATATTTAGAATATCTTGAAACTATGTATTCTCAGCCAAAATTATTTCCTTGATAAAATAAATTGTCCACCCATCAAAACCAGGGCACCTTTCTTTTCAAAACTTTTGATACATGTTTCTATTTCTTTGATGGTAAAATCCTTAGTGTAATTGTCCCTTTTTTTATATTCGTCAACTTGGAAATCCTCCACTATCTTCGGGAAGTGCTTTTTTAATGCATATTCCTTGCTATCTACGAAATTTATAGACTGCTAGAAGTTAGATATTAAGATGAGACAAATTATAAAAGACAATGGTCTTTTATAATTTGTCTCCTCTTAATATCTAACTTCTTATCTTTTAGAATGTTTTTAATAAACCCCATCGAGTTTTTTTGAGTAATATTCTCAAGAAACTCTATCATCTAATCTCTCTTTGCTTTCTTTATCATTAACTTGTATTCTGCATATTCCTCTTTATAGAAAAGATGGGTGCAATTGAAGAAAGATGTAACGAATGTACCGTGAGAGATATCCGATGTACACTTACAAGGTCATAAAATGTTTGCCCGACTGCACCACCAATTGTCCGAGATGGGCTTTTTCTGGGTCAGGAGACTTAATGCCTGTAGGTCATGAACAGTCAGACCGACAGAAGAGGGTTGAAGATATCTTACTTAGGATTGCAAATAACCGTGGTACAAGCACGCGAACAGTCGGTCGGAACCTCGATGTGCATCAAAACAATGTTTGGGGAGTGTAACGCGAGGAAAGTCAACATCCCTATTACTTTCAGCGAGTTCAAGATTTGGCCGATTCCGATTATTCTCAGCACGTAAATTTCGGTAATCTTTTCTTGCTACGAAGTTTCTAACAACCGGATTTATCGCTCATGTACTGTCTATAGATGAAATTACATTCATGCTAACAAGAAGCTATAGAAGCTTACATGCTAACAAGAAGCTAT
>BGPR01003910.1:12897-72533 GCA_013235015.1 Araneus ventricosus
TATATGATTACCTACTCGTGGCGATCCAACACTTTTAATCCAAGCTTCCTTGCCTATCGCCCCCTAACGACAAAAGGTTGCGTTTGTGACCACATTTTCTATGCAGATTATTGTTCGGTTTGGTGTGTTCTACCATCCCCTTATGTTTGGATCATGAATTCAGGGGCAACTTGCGTTTTGAAATTTCTAGTTTAGTACCATTCTATGCTATACTTTGTCATCTGAGTTGCATTATTATAACTTAAAGTTCTGTCCGCATTCGGTAATCTGTTAATTATCTCGTGACCGAGAAATATTCATATTTTGAACATCACAGAGATACACTGGCCTTCTCATGCCCCAAATAAGTTAGGAGTAATTTCAAAATAGAAGAAACCATTTTGTCGGATGAAAAGAATTGCAGATTTCTGAGCTCGCCCTATAATAATATTTAAATTTTGCTTGTAAGGTCTTTCTATAGCCGATGAAGCAATTAAAATGAAAAGGGATGTGTTTGGGTCAGCACTCAATCGATCAAATTATATTTGGTTGCGCTTGACTCGTGTTAGAATCTCAAAATAAATACCAACAGGAATTTATCAAAAAGAGGTAGTGAATTCTTATTGTGTTAATTGGTAGCACTATAATTTTTTCGAAATAATAATTTTTTGAGCTGCGATTCAGGGCGAGGAGAATGTTTCAAAAGGATATCATTATCGCTTTCGACTTCTGTTGAGTCTTTGTAGGTTGTTTGAAACTTATGGAATTTTACAACGTACTGCACTTTTGGGGTTCTTATAAGCATTTCAATTTTCTTCACTGTACTTTTTTTATATGCACAGCTTATCAAAAGTTTCCATACGGCATAAAAGAGAACATTTATCTAAAAAATCAAAACAGTGATGAAATTTTTTTTATACTCCTTCACTCTTTATAATATATCTATTATTCTAGACCATTTGAATTTTACTTTTTTCATTATCAGTTAATATTCATACCCGTTAGGCACTACTTCTAGAAGCTTGCAGATAAAACCCAAACTAAAAAAATCTCCATTGAGCCTTATCTTTTTCGTATAACAGCTTTTAAGAAGGAATTTTTTGAGATTTTCAATGCATCTGCTACCGAATCACGTATCTGCTGTCTTCTGTGAACAGAGTCTTTTGATAGATTCATTCGTAGAACCTTGCTTATTCCCCATTTTGACGTTTTCTAACTTGAAGCTATTCCCTGCATAGAATCACTTCGTATTCTTCGTAGCCAAGGTTTTGGCTGATTGTGCCATGAACTTTGGCATACCTGTCGGGGAATCGCTTCTTTTTCGTATATGTCGGATTGCACTAAATTTAAATCTTCTTCTTATGGAAGTTAGAAGCCGAAGCAGGAGTGAATTAAGCTTGCTGGGGTCCCCTGGCCCTAAATTTCTTAGGGACCCTCTGAAACCTTGCATATTATACGTTGTAGCATAAAAATTACAAAATACAAATATTAAACTACGGTTAATTTCCTTTTTGGTAATACAAGTTAATTTTATAATCCTATCTTAATGACTGAACATCGTTAAACCTATTATTATGTGCAGTTTTCATTGTACATTTCGACATTTTTATCCTAACATTTTAAAATAGTATGATTTTGAGCACTTTCAATCATTATAATTACATTTCTGCCGATAATCACTATTATATTATTTAATTTTTGTTGATAATTAGGACTCTTTCAATTCAGTCATTTAATTTTTATATCTTAAATACGTGTGTATAAATATTATCAAAATGAGTTAAAGATTCGTTGCATGAAAGGAAATGTAATTTGCTCTTTCTTAGTGAAATTATTTTGTGTATTTCTGTTAAATAAATAATTATTATTTTCTACTTAACATTATTGAGTCATAAAGCTCAAAAAGAGAGTTAATTCAATACTAAATATTAAAATATAAAACCTGAATGATAAAAGTAAGATAAATATTTTCAAAATCTACATTTTGGGGCCCCCTTTCAAGCCAGGACTCCTAGAGAGTGCCTACTGCGCCTTGCCTTTATTTCGCCGCTGGGCTGAAGTAGTTAAATGATAACTAATAAATTCTACGAAATATTCACTCTAAGACATAAAAAACGACGCACCAAGAAGAAATTATCCAATTGCTATAAAAACGGGTGGATGTGAAGAACATGCATAGGAAAGGAAACGATTACCATTTCAAAAGAATTGGAGGTTTATTCTAGAGTACGATCTTTATAAAGTAATGAAGTCACTAAGGCGTTAGTCCACCTCTGGCCTGAATGCAAGATTTCACCCGACGTAGCACAGACTGGTAAAGTTACAGGATGGAGGCCTGTGGAATTTTTAGCCAAATTATCTCAAACTGTCGGGCTAAATCGACTGCATTCTGGGATGGATGCAGGCGCTATTTCATTAGTTCCCAAATGTACTCAATGGGGGAGAAATTAGGTGACCTAGCTGTCTAAAGCTGGACATTCATGATCACTCCCCACCACGCAAATGGCGTGGTAGCAACCACTCCATTCCAGCTCATCCATTTAGGTCCGCCTACGAGGATTTTGATCCCCTAGGGCTACAGTGCCTATTCCTTCCTCCGCTTTCAAAATAGGACTCCCGCAACTTTTTGTGGTTTTAGCTTTCGCGAGAGAGCCTCACTCCCCCTCTTCCATGGTCGCACTTCAGCTTTTGTGGTCCAACACTCCGAATGGATTTCAAGCCAAGTTGTATTTTCAAATTTCCGATCGCAGCATTCCATTCCTCATCGGATTTTTGCATTGACGACCGATTTTGGAGCGGCGAGGCCGAATTTATGCGATGTGGAGTAACAGTGAATATCCAGCTAAAGAAAACGTTCGGCAAACTCGAAGACAAGTCTTAGTACGGCATGCAGTCTGTGGTCGGGCATTGTCTTGTTGAAAAGTAAGCCTGGGGTGCCGCAAAAGGAACTGCAACACAACAATTTGTAGAATTTCGCCTGGGAGCTCTTATGCTGTAAGTAAAATGACCTGCAAAGGAGTCCGGTTAACGAAAGAAATGACACACCAGGTCGTAAGTCCTTTTGTGGACTTGTGTGACGTGCTATAGTAGTGGCAGGTTCCCTAAGCTGCCCTGAAGGTCTCCAGAAACGCCTATGGCCATTAGGACATAGTTGGAAAACGGACTCTTCATTAAACACTATTCTTCCTCTGTCAACGCAATTCCAAGCTGATCCATCCCGCCACCACTGCAATAGGACTCGACGGTGAATGGGGGGAGGTAAGAGGCCTACGGTATGCGCAAATGTAGATTTCGCTCTCTCAGTCCCTTGTTGGCAACTTGTGTGAGAGTCATACGTGGGATAGTTCATAGTCATGAATCTATTGTTGTGATAACTGATCTGATAATCGCTCTGTCTCTAAATTCCCATGTGGTTCTAGGTTGATGACTGCCATTCTAACAATGAAGTCTGCCGTTGTTCGCCTACTTCTGCCAATACCGTCGTCACTTCGACCCAAATGTAAGCGATTCTTCGATCCAGCCTCTTGCAGTTCGATAGCAAGACCTCTTTCAGGCTCTAACATAAACACATAACGAGTACGAAACCGTCGGCAAGGCATTGTTCAATCGAAATCCAACGAAATTCCCATTCATCATTTTGAGAATCGCACCTTATATGCACCTGTTGGATGCACAATTAAGATACGCTGGAGCACCGACTATTCATTCATTGAAAACCAAAGTTCAATAATTTGTATGTTAGGTTAGAACATCTTTGCATGTAGAAATTACATTACAATCGGCTTATTTTTTCTGGATGCTTCGATTTTTATGTCTTAAAATGTATATTAGTATTCCAAAAGACAAAAGGTTTTTAAACCTTTGCGGACATGTTCTGCGTATAATGCGTGCCACAGTTCACCGATCTCGAGATTGAGGTGTAGGAAATCCGTTTAACGTGGGGAATAGCGGCTAAAATTCGGACACAAATGTGTATGTTATCCATCCATTCAAAAAACTAATCTTATTACACTATGAAAAATAAAGTTTTTATAATTAAATTAACACAGTGTCGAAAAAAATAGGATGGCTTATAAAGTGCGCCAACCTGATCTGAGTGTTCTAAAAAGTTATCTGGCCACAAAGGGTTAAAAAAGGCAAAACTGCATAATTCATAAAACTTTCCTTTAGTATTACAATTTAGCGATGATTAGTTTGATATATGATATATGCTATTGTTATTTTGATTTATTATTTAAGATGTACATATGTATCATTTTTTTTATGAATTCACAAACTATTCATTTTAAATTAATCAATGAATAAAACATCTTCAACAATAACGAAATTTTATGATCAAAACACCTTCCTTTTGTCAAAACTATTAAAATATACAATTTATTTAATCGTTTCGATTACATTTTTTTTCAGAAAGTCTAACGAGAGTAATTCCTAGTTAGAGATGCACTATTAGCTGTTAAGTAATAACATACATAGGTGTCCTATTCTCAAATCTACATATTTCAGTACTTCATTCAGAAAAACAAATAAGAAATATAGCATTTCGAGTTAAAAACCAACACATAGTAAATTAAAAATCTGAGTCAATTTTTTTCATATTACTAAGTCACTAGATAAGATTTCCACTTGTTACTGTAGTATTTCCTCACACAATATCGTAAGTACGAATCAAATTGCATATTCAGAACATTATTATACTAATAATTCCACTCCCATTTGCTATTTGTACGACATGTTTTAAAAAGTTTTGATAAACTTTTGAACGAACCTCTTGACTATCAGGAACACATTTTGTTTCAAAAATCTGCTGTCAGAATTATGCGAAATGAACTTCTGTTGTTGCCTAATCTTATACATTTTCGCCGTTGTGAAGATCGCCCGTTAACTTACCCATTAATTGCATCCATTAATAAATCACTTTCATTTACGACTGACTTATAGAATTTATACCATCGATATTATATAGATTACCAATTTAATTAACTTGAAATAATAAATTTGCGACCTATTTAAAACAATATTTTAAATCCTTCGATAGAATTTCAAAGAAAATCTCAGTTTAGGTAATTCGGTCTTCACATCATTTACTTTCTGAAGCTTCTTTTTAGACAGATGTAATAATTATGAAGTGAAAAGGAAAAATGTTTTTTTTTTCTTTTTAAATGGTCAACAGTTACTCTATCTACACTGTTTGGTTTTATACCAAACAATCGACTTTTTCATTTTTAAAATCCATTGGATTTTATAATCTGATTTAAACTAGGTTTGTTTTTTTTTACCATAAATCATTGTTTTTCTATCATTTGTACTAATATATTAGAAATTTTTCACAGATCTTTTAGACACCGTTTGTTTCTGATATGATTTTAGCATTTTATTTTACATTGACAGGAATATGACATTTCGTCTGGCGCAGTACAGTCAACGAATGGCTCTTGCGCCAATATACCAAAACCAAACCAAACTAAATGGTCAACAATGATGACCTAATTAGTGTGTGAATAATATGAAAACACCGTAAAGCCAAATGCTCTTATATTTTTTTGTTGAAGACAAATTAATAATAAACGATACACCTGTCCAATGAAAAGAAACAAAAACTTTTATTTTATTACTTGGAAATTTGTCCACATTGTTTTTTGTCTTTAAATTGTCACTTCTTGCTATTAAATCTTCATTTATTATCAATAATTAAACCCAGTAGGCTAATATTTCTCATCGGTTGAGAACATTCTTGTGTTTGACTAGTTTTATGAGACATTTCTTGATCTTGCGATTTTTCTGTTTTGAGCTATCCTTATAAAAATTCTGTAACTTCTTGAAGTATTTTTTTTCCGCATCAAACAAAACTTTATTACTTTATTTGTATTTAGGTGAAATGTCACATCATTCTGGTTAGGGTTTCTTACTTGACAACGCGTTTTGAAACCGCAACTTTAATTACAATCACCCCCCTCTTTTAAGCCCAAGTGCCTGTATAATAACTTTAGTAACGGAATAAAGACTTAATTTCCACCAGGAAAATACTTCAAACTTTGATTTGCTTCAAAGTTTAAATTAAGAAAACTTTTACAGAGTCCATTAATTGCTAAGCAGTTTATTTTTAAAATGTACAAACGCAGGAAGTTGTCAGCAAAACAAGATTGATTACAGAAATGCAATTTATCTTCCATAGTCAGGAAAATATTATCAATAAGCAGATTGACGCATTTTTAATTATATATTTTATTTATGGAGATTAATTTCAGAATTTCTCGGTGATTAAGATTTAAATAAAAAAGTCTCGAAGGAAGCATTTCGTTAATGGGTGGAAATCATACCAGTTGAAGACAGATCGATACCAAAGTATTAAAAAAAGAGAGAAAGCCATTACACACTTCAAGCAGAAAATAACAATAATGAAATGATTAAGGTCGTTTGCAATAATGAAAAAAACACACTCATATTTAATGAAACTTCAGTGATAATTAAAACAGGATATTCTGATTAATTGTGCTATGTTATTCGAACAAAGAAAAGTAGAATGTACAAGCTAATATTAATTTGTAAAATGCAAAGAGCCCAAAGCATTATTTTCCGACCGAAGTTGTACTTCAGTTTTTAAAAACGAATACCCGTCCAGTTTGCAAAAGAAATGAAGAATTTTTCGTAATTAAAATACGTTCAGACATGTGTTTTTACAACATCAATTTGCATATCTGTATGTTTTTATTGTTGGGTTAACATACTGTTTTGAAACTACACGAGGGCTAAAAGGAATGAATCTGTAAATGAGGGATCAGAACATAAAGACGGCACTTCAGCCGACAGTGGCGTAACAAGGGTGGGGAAGGTGGGGCTAGTGTCCTGGGCGCAATTGCAAGGGGGCGCAAAATTAAGGAATCAATTGGTTGTATTTAATATAAAAGTGAGTTTTTTTGAAGCTCTTATTCCTAAGATTCTTAAAAATTAAAATGATTCAACAAAGTATGGGAAAATCTTAAGGATACAGTCATTTTTACAATCCGGAAACCTCAAGATGCGGCAGAATAGCAAGTAATATTATATTTCAGAGATTTACTGACCAAAACCATCATCACGAAATCAAAATCTCGTTTATTGCTCCCACCCGATAAAGGAGGATGGTTAGGGATGATTATCTCCGCAGGGTTCCTGATGCTTTCTTTTGGCCTGAAGATTCTTATGGTTTTTCACGGTATGCATGATAAACACTGAATGGACATCAGTTTCTTCGGAAATTGATGGTGAATGGTTAGCAAGTGTCATTCCTATTTTCAATCAGCAAAGAGTGAAGAACGGGAAGTATACGTCCATTTTTTTGCGCAGAGTAAGAGAACTCCAGCAACTTTAAAAGACGTATGTTCGCTATCCTTACATTGTTTTAGCACTGAATATTTGCATAATTTGTATGATGAAAATGCGATAGTGTTTATAGAACGTAGATGCAGTTGTTCTGTCAAACGCAAAAAAAACACGAGAGAGGGAGAGAGAGAAAAGACCACATAAAGTTTTGCAATTGCTGGTAAAAATTAACAGATCTTGCAGACCTTGCAAACAGATCTTAAATTGACATTGAAAATTTTTTTCAATAAGTTTTCTTTAAAATAGCAAGGATTTTCTAGAAGAATTTACATTTAAAATGCCAAAGAATTAAATAAGCATTTAAGAAGATTTAAAATTAAATTATGAAGTACATCTCAAATGTTCTGGTAGGTTTACAGCAGATTTTTTCCCAACAAAATGATTTTCAAATAAAGTATTAATGCCTTTTGCATTAATACTTTTCCTTTGCGAAAAGGTATTTTTGAAGATTATTATCCTGATCATGATAAAAATTCTAAGAAATGATATCGTCATACACATGCCTGAAGTTCTTTTGGATATAATGTCGATAATGTATATTTTCATTTATTTCAGTGAAAATTATTCTAAATTTAAATTTTGGACTGATTACTTCAACTTAGTGATTTAGTTTTAATTAAGATTTCTAGTTCAAGCTTTTGTCTCGATAAAATCTGGGATGATGTCTTTGCCCATGAAACCTTCGGCATTTAGAAGCTTAATCTCACCAGCAAGCAGACTTTCTGTCAGATTCCCCCTCTCCTCCATTTGTTTTGCAAAATACAATAAATCCGAAAAATTGAAATTATTATACTATTATCAAGTTAAACATCTTTAATTTTTTTATGTGATTTAATTATAAAACACGAAATTCCAGTTGGCAGTTTTTGTTAACTTGCAGTTCTACACAGCATAAAATGAATGAATCTAAATTTATAAAATTACACTTTTATAATTCTATTAGAAAATTTGCTGCAGACATCTTTTGTATGTTTATTTCACACTTTCACCTGATTTTTGAACTGAAATATTTCGCTACTTTTAAATATATTCCAGCATGAAATGAATTATTTGTTATTCATTATGTCGCAAATATTTGCCTCAGTGGTAAAAAAAAAATATATGGTCCAAAATAAAACTGGGAATTCTTTCGATTACCTTCATAAGTCAGAGAAATAGTTAAGAATCTATAATTTATTTATGACATGTTTTAAATCTTTTTGTTAAAATCGCGATTTTTCTTATTTTAGCTCCGTTTGTTTTCATAAAATATGCAGCAATGAATAAGAAAGAATCCGGAGCTGAAGGCCCCTCGAAAGTGTTTTATATGTTATTTTCAACTCAAGAATGTTTTATATGTTATTTTTTAAGTTTATTTGCACTTTTAATCTTTGCACTCCCCGACATAAAGTTTCCGAAAAGAAAATGGGGATCACATTTCAAAAGAAAGAGGGGGGTGGGGTGGCGGCGCAGTTTTGGCATTTGCCCTGGGCGCCATTTTATGTAGGTACGCAACTGTCAGACGAAGCGCCATTTTCCAAGCTTCCACGCAAATAGGCACTGATAAAAAATGCTTGTTTATCACGAGCCGTATGAGGGGAGTTCGGGAAATACGCTCCATTTGGTTATCAATGAGATACACTCACTGATAAGAGCTTTTATTATACACGTTTGGGAATTGCAATAGTTCAGTACTTTTTGACCTAATCACCATTCAAATTGAGGCACTTGTCATAACATTTTGCAAAGTTTGAAATTCTTTCTTCAAAAAAATTGCCGCCAAGGACTGAAACCACCCTGTAATAGCGTCAAGGAGAGCACTGTAATTGTCGATACGGTGTGACGCAAGCCACTGCTTAATGCGCTTAATAAGGTGGTAGTTACTCAGTGCTAAATCTGGGCTATGGAGGGGGGGATAAAAAATTCCCGATGGAACTGCTGCAAATTTTTTTTGTTTGCGTTTAGCTTTCGTCGGAATTCAGCGTGCCTCGATGTTTGTTTTAGATGGCTTGTCTGAGTCCATAAAGATTACACAGTTCAAGATGAACTGTAGAAGATCAGAGACTTTTCTCATTAAAAAATCGTATTACTCCACGAAATTTACATTTGGCGTTATTTTCTATCTCGGCGTTCATTTTCAATTGATCAAGCGTTGAGTTAACTGCAATACTAAAGCCTTATAATTCCCCTCATCAGTATCTATTGAACATCTGCGTCCAGTGCAACAGGAATGACGTTGCTAATCACCGCCTTTTTACATGCGCAAACAGAACTTACCTTCCGAATTTTCCTCGTATAACAAACTCTTATAACAGATAGCATAAGAGAAATTGTGCACATGTACTAGAATTTTGTAAGTCTAGAAGTAAATGTATATACAGATAACATTAGTTAAATAAAGCATCATTTGGAAAATAATTCAGCCACAAGCTATAGAATAATGTTTTTTACAATAGTAATATCGTTATAAAAGAATATAAATATATAGGGCTAGAAAACTTATTAAAATTTCTTTATTTCTTTAATCATTTCTATATTACATTCGTTCTTGGGATTCCAATTTACAGTACGATTGCAGTAAAATTTTACAGAGACTGAAAGCTGCATTCCCTTTTTGTGTAATATTTTAGACCAGTGGATACACCTATAAAACAATTCTTTGTTAAAAATTAAAATGGAAAGTCTAGGGTCTTTAGGGATGGATATTTTATGTAAACTATACTCTGAACTTTCACTCTGTTCGTAAATATATTAAATACATCCTTTCTTATTGAAAATTCTTTCTGAATTTCATCTATACAGTTCTTCGAAGAATATTCTAAGGAAACTTGAAACTGACACGTATTTTTGTAAAAAAATTTTTTTACCTAATTTTCTGAAAGAACTTCTGATAGTTTCTTAAGAAACTGTGTTCTGCTATGTCATCCGATTTTCTTCTGGTTCGTGAAAATTCTCTGGGGCGAGTTTCATTCTATCCGAACGAAACCTAATCGAATTTGCTAGACAGAATGAAAAACACTTGAGTTGAATTGAACGCCTGTGCATGTGCCCCTTGGCCTTTGCTGATGGAAAAAAAAAGAACTGTCGGATATTTTAACTTGAGACGCGTTGAATTAAGGGTTAGAAACAGCAGAATTAAGAGTACAAATTTAATAAAGTAAGAAACTGAACTTCCAATGGACGAAAGGTGCAATTGATTTACAAGCCAGCGGGAATGTTCTCCTCTCGATTTTCTCGTATTCGCACACAATATAACGCGTTTTTTGTAAAGCTTCTTAGTAAAATGGGTAGAATCGAATATGCATTTGGACCATTTCTCTTTGGCTGATTGGGTCCAAAAGTTTATAAAAATCTACAGTTTTAATATCAAGAACACGCAAAATTTCTTTTATTTAGCTGGTTCTGTTTCTGAGTTTTCGCGTTCCCATATCCTCGAATAGGAAGACCGAATTATAGTCAATCCTTTGACGGACTGGGTCCAAATTATGATACCCATCTACAATTCTGATGATAAAAGTATGCACCAGATTTCAGCCATCTTGCTCTTTGTGCTTTTGAGTTATTGTACTCAAATGCACGCAGACGGACAGATAAATAGGCTTCCCACGAGTTATTCCACGTGGCAGAACTTTAAGGTTTCTCTGGTAGATGCCAGTGTATGTCACGATAAATCTGGTATAAAACAGTCAGAGGTGATATGTCTTTGAGTGAAAAAGAAGCGACGAAACAAGTAAAGTCGTACGAATGGTTTCCTCCAAACAGGCCCAGGTGCGTATCATTTCATTTCTTTGATTGGCAGAAACTATTAGTAGAACTGTCATTTACAGACGAATGAAGAATATGCATGGGACTCTGTGTATATCATGCAGTTCAGTTTTGAGACGGCGCAATGATTTTTACACTAATGACTAAGTCTGTTAGACCTGTTCGCGGCACGTCACGTCACCTATGCTCACATGTCCATGATTAAATTCACTGCACTGTCAGGAATCTGCACTACATGGCATACACTCAGCCCCCTGAACATTCTTCGTTCGACTGTAAATGTCGGTTCCAGTAACACCTTATGTCGACAAAACAAACAAAATGAATACTGCGCTTTGAGCATCTATGACACGACTTTACTTGTTTTGCAACTTCTGCTTCACTGAACGAGACATCGCATCTTTATATAAGATTTCTCCTGACAAATGCAGCCATCTTCTACAGAAATCTGCCGCGTGGAACACTGCTGCTAGAACCACAGTTCCACTTTTATTTGAGAATCCCTTATAATTAAATTTCACTGCAGCGAACAGGACGGGATAACTGGGCAACAATCTCGGCGTTGGACCCGCAGCGCGAGTGTCGGTTTCAAGGAATTTGGACGTGCAAGGGCACCTTTTTCACGATAGATCTGTCGTCGTGGGTTATTCCATCAACGTTATGCTGGTGGGAAGTTAGAAAGCTGTGTAGCGGCTCAGGTGTCGTCCTTTACATCTGGTTACAGTATTAAATTACGAAGTATGTTCTCTTAAAGTAGCCTTAAAGTGAAGTGTTTTCTTTGTAGGATATTCCGATGAGCTAAACAATAAGTACCACAAGTTTTATTCGGGAACAGAGTTAAATGTTATTTACAGAAATAATAATTCGATGAAAGAAATTTGAAGAATTTTTTATGAATTTATCAAATATGAATTACTTCTGATATATCGTCCACTACAAGGTTACTCAACTGTTAGAATGTGGCTATGAGATACTGGATAGAAGGTAAACGATAGATGCCAAATTCATGAGTGTAGAGAAGTTTGCAGTAGCCATCACGACTTATATAATGGGGTTTAATCAGTCTGTTTCCAGGAGGAATCAACATATTCACTACATTTAAAAAGGCATATCCTCCTTAACAATATACGCGCTTCCTTCCAGACTTTCCTCTCTTCGAATTAGCCTCTTAGCTGTGGTGCCTGAACTCATCTCGTGCGTCGAATTTGATATTTCTAAACTTACAGGCTGAAATTGTCTAATACATAGATGTTGTAATTTGATACAAAAATGACGATTATTCCAATAACATTTCAAATGTTCTACGGGTTCTTAGTTGAATCAATATGACAAAGCATTCCCAAAACAGAAGGGGTAATCGAATTTGAAAATAGCATAGTTAAGGGGTTAAAAATAAGTAACAAAAGTTCATTATCCTTTGAAAATGCTAATCATATCATTATGAAATTGGTTAGAAAAACAACACTAATCTGGCCATCAACACAATTGTGATATTTAATTTTACATCAATCGCTAGAGATTTCGATTCGTCTGGATACTGTTAGTAACTTGTCAGAGCAATTGCTTCCTACAGATTCGCTGAGTTACTACTTACCCTGAGTGTGCATCGTGGGAAAAATCAATGCTTTCTACAAACATGGCAGATGTGAAGGGAAAATTAACACGCAATGCAGGATATGTAATGAATTTTTCTACTTCTTTGCGGAGAATCCAACAAATTGGGGGAGATTGAAAAGCTCCGTCGATTATTTCCCATCATTCAAGAGCTATTTCAAACTTATGGAAGTAATGTCTTCAATGAAACTCTGCATATATAACAAAACTGAATTTCACCCCATGAGAATTTCGTTTCTGCATTATTTGCCGTCAGCCAAACTTGAATAGTTTTCAAAGTTATTGACGAACTCTGATTTTCGTAGGTAGAGAATTTCTGCCAGCACAGTTGAAGGTGCAGTAGTGACAGTAGTTCAATAAATAGCCGAGAGGCGGCTCGTGGAGAGGGACTGCGGAATTGCAGCAGTTTCAACTTTCTTGTGTCTGCAAATTTAATAACTTATTTATTTGGTTTCGCATATAATATCTAAATCCATTAATAATCAAATCTTTCGGCACTTTCGTCTACAGTCGAAAAGAAGGAAAACAACCAAGGTTCTTAAGAGAATTTTCCTTATCCGCTGTCTTTTCAGAGAAGCTTTATCCCTCTCTGGTTTGAATGAATACAATTTCTTAAAGACCATCAGTAAGTGCATTCACATTGAAAAGCACCATAGGCAGGTATAATACTATAAATGAATAATATTTTTTCTTTTTCGAATTTGAAGTATTCAAAGAGAAAGTTTTTAACAGTCAAAACGTTCGACATTGAGATTTTGAAGAATCTCCACGTTCTGGAGGTTCTCCTCTTTCCCTTTCTCTGGTGAAATTTTGGAAATCCTGTCTGTCCTCGTGTACATGGAGATGATAATTCAAAAATCGAAATAGCTAGAGGAATGAGGTGATAAGACCAAAATTATGTGTCTGTATCACATTTAGGACGAAATGCATCGAAGGAAATTCTGTCTATCTTCCCGTCAGCGTGCATCTTTGTGTGATTTGATAGTCACACGAACATTATGGAAAAAAGTTATTGATCTTTTCGCTCGAAATAAAACCAGAAGAGCAGATCATTTAAAGAAGTTTTATTATTATTAATAATAAATATTATCTTAATACCTACATATGTATTTACTTCAACTTACAACTTTCAATGAATTTTTTTAATGCTTAGCCGCAATTATCTAAATTCTTATAAGCGAGAGTAAAGGACGTAGAAAAATAATTGAGAAAATTAATTTTAAAGTTAATTAAAATTAGTAATTTCTTAATTAAAATTTCTTTAGGAAAAATATCCACCATCAATCAAAAATCCAATTTTTATTAACACATTATTTAAAATTATTAAAAAGGTCAAAATTTAAGTTACGCAAAAATAATCTCTACGTAGTGTAGGAGTTTAAGTCGCAACACCCCAATGGTGATTTAATAGATGCCGCCATTGCAAGAGTTCCACACAGTGGTGTAACTATAGGGTGGAGGAACTGGCAAAATGCCAGGGGCCCATTGTCTTAGGGGGCCCCGAGGGTGTTACAATTACATAATCACATAGACATTCCTAATATCCTACTCTCCGGGACTGAATGTAAATGAACGCTGAATTATTCATGAATCCTTCCTAATCCTGAGATCCTTTAAAATCTACTAAAAGTTTTATAAAGATCAACTAACTAAAATCATACTATATATATTAACTAACGGTTTTATAAGCATTTCAAAAACTGAAGTATTTTTATAATTACTAATAGTGATGAATTTAACCCTTAGCTCTCCGTTGTCTCCGCCAAGGCGACATGAGTTGCATGCATACTTTACCTCCAAAACACATATCATGCAATTTTTATTCAAACAATTTAGACAGGATTTTACCGTTACTACTTGTTTTGTTACTAATCAAAGTAATTGCTAAGGAATTTAATCTGCGAATGTGGCATGCAAAGTACAATACGCATCTAATTAGTTTTTGGAGGTCAAAAGGTTAATTTTCTAAGGACCCCACCCTAAATATTTTTCCGGGCGCTCCACTCTCTCTAGTTACACCTACTAGATCCACAAGCATCAAGCGCTAAAGACTTATTATATATATTACTTGACTTAAAAAATCTGAATAAAATAAGAGTCTAGATGACTCGATAAATGTAAAGAATCTTGAATGGAAAGTTGAAAAACACTAAGAGCAAGAAATAATTATCTTAGTATTTAAATTAGTTAATGATAATTATCCGCCGTTAAATTCATGTTTAATGAATGTTTTAATACTCAGTCTGCATTTGTTAAAAGAGTTTCAAATGAGGGCCTATTGAAATTGTTGGGGTTCATTAAAATAACGACTTTTTCACTAAATCTAATCGACATTTTTCTCCGTTACTTTTTAGTGAATAATAAACTGAGAAATAGAATACCTAAAATTTTACTGACACTGTATTTAGGATACATTTTCTTGTCTAGGCGGTCTGATATTCTGCCAGGCCGCGGTGACCTAGTGGTAAGGTCTCGACCTCGACACCGGAGGGTCGGAAACCGATTCCACTGAAGATCCGCCGTGTATGGGGCCCGTTGCACGCTAAATCATACGTAGTGGACAAACGTCCTCCCGTTGGTGTGGCGCAGAAGTTTGGAGAGGGGGGTGCCAGCTCAGGTGTCTTCCTCGTCATCTGACCGCGGTTCAAAATTGTGAGGTCCGTCCCTAAATAGCCCTCGTGTTGCTTCAAAACGGGACGTTAATCTAACCTAACCTGATATTCTGCCTCTTATATTGTGTCTACATTCTCAAATATGAAGCATAGTAGGTGCCAATCTATTCTGAGTTTTTGCGTTATTATTATTTGCGTGAATATTTTTGCTGGTTATAATTTTCTTATTTTATACTACTATATTATATCAAAATGTTCAGTAGACTTTAGGTACCCTTCAAATTGACATATAAAACTTTTTGAAAATAATGATTTCTTTAAGCGTGAAATTTAATTTATAAATATGTAGTCATAGACACCCAGCTCCCCATCTCGTCGAGGGAACTGGACCACCCCCCTCTAAAACTTAGGAATATTAGCCCCTTAACATACAATGACGTCTCTGATTGGTGCATCGAATTACAGAATTTTTGCTATTTAAATCCGTATTGAAGTCAACAATTAATTTTAAATACAAAAATCACCTGGACACGCTTAAATGTCTCGAGTATCCTTTATCATCTTAAATAGGTTGAAATAATAAAAAAATATTCCAAATGGGTGGTGGTATCTAATTAGGAGATTAAATAAAATCTTATGCCAAGGGGTTAAGGGGCCGTCCACAAATGATGTCACGCTTGGAGGGGGTTCGTGAAATTGTGACACTTTGTGACAAGGGGGAGGGAGGGGGGTAACAAGAAGTGTGACATCACATATTTTGGTTAAAATAAAAACATTTAAAATCAGCAGATTAAATTTTGAAGTTATTTTGAAATTACCAGAATTTGAAGGTATTTTTTTAATCGGGGCTAAAACAAATTTCATGTGATTTTTTTCTCATTTATATTCCTTTCATTTCGAAAAAGGCATTCACGGTAGGTTCTGAGAATAATGGTAGCAGCAGAAATTCTTCACCATTAGAAGAAAACTTCCCCCTATCACACCCTTGAAATTTTCGACAAAAGATATAGTCCATTGCAATTAGACCGAAAAATGGCAAATAGGGAAAAAAATTTATATAGTTTTGAAACTTTGGTCAAATACTTATTTGACCTCCAGGATGTCAGAACCGAAAAGTTTCCACCTCTCAGGGGGGAGCTTCCCCTCCCAGGGGGAAAAACTAAAGTGAAGTGGGGTGTTTGGTCAGTCTTTCCTAGATTTCTTCAACCCTGCACATTCAGTGTTAAAAATGATATAGATGAAAGTCGTAGAGAATAACATTCTGCGTCGAATGAGTACCAACACTATACATTTTGTTGCAGCAGTACGATTACAAATTCTTATCAAAGTTGCAATGATTTTTCCAATTTTCAAAAGAAATTCATTATTCTTACAAAATAAGAGGCATCAATGAAAGATTCTATGTAAATAAAGTTTGAATGTATAAGTATTCACTTTTGTAAGCACATACATATATCAGTGCACCAATACCAGAGCGCTAGTGTGGTGTGGAAGTTAGGAGAGAGTGTACAACTAGTCCATTGCAATGAAACCAAAAACGACAATTAGGAGAAAAATTCATAAATTTTTGAAACTTTGGTCAAATACTCTTCTGACATCAAGGAAACGGAAACCGTAAAGTTTTCATCCCTGACGGGGGAATTTCCCCCCTCGAACTTGCAAAACCATCAAGGCACAAAATGATCGTACCCAGCTTAGTAAACAATAATTAACATTGCTTATTTTTTTAACTGCAATAAATTATTTTTATAAATATTCTAATTATATGTAGCCTCGTGCTGGTCATGTTTCATAATATCTTTGATACAGTTCCAGAGCGACCAGTTGGTAACACTGACAACCTTTACTTCATTCTTGATCGAGACTCTCTTATTCATCGTGTAGTATGGCCAAAGCAAGAGACTTTTGGTGATGTTTACACCACATATATGTCATATCAAAGGAAAAGTATCAAGAGAAATAATTTTTAATGAAAGCACAGTTCTCCTTGATTCTCAGAGACAATTTCTAAGCAATCTTGCAAATAAACAGCGTTTCATTTCGCAAATTTCGTAGCAACAGATGATGCTGATGTACATATTGTGAAGACCGCTATAGAGACATATGAGAAGATTAAGAAAGAAGTTGTTGTAATTGACCAAGATGTTGATCTTCTTGTTTTACCTACTGCTCTTACTCCAGACTATATGGATATTCTCATGCTGAAAGAGGGTAAAGGTAAAATAAAAGATAGATTCTATAGCTCTAAGGATCTGCGGAAATGTAATCTTATGATCGAATTCAAAAAATGCATTCTCTTCCTTCATGCGATTAGTGGTTGTGATACTATGTACCCTATTTTACCTAATTGCAATGGGCTAATACGTCGCCCCACCTGGGTGAGTGGTAGAACTGGTAGTGGCAAAAACAGGTTGATATTATTCAGGCGTTTTTTTAAAAAATCAATCTGTTTAAGAGTATTTTGTGTTCATAAAAGTAAAGATAAGATTTAAAGCAAAATATCTAAAATTCCAAAATACTACTGTTTTCAATTGCTGTTTTATATCAATATTTTATTACTATTGTATATTAATTAGGTTTTTTGTTGTAAACCTTAATCTTATTTCATACAAAATAAATACACATATAATCAATATTATTGTTATGCTCACAAATGTCATTAAAACACATAGTTAAAGTTTAAAAATAAAATTTGATATATGATCTATAACGTAGTGCTTTGTTTCTGAACTGCAAGTGTATGTTTATGTAATATAGCGTGACATGTGACAAGGGGGGATGGGGTACGGTGAAGTGTGACGCTTTGTGACAAAGGGGGGAAGGGCTCAAAAATATTGAAAAGAAGTGTGACATCATTTATGGACGGCCCCTAAGGAGAAGGAGAGTGGAGAAAAAAGTGCATAGGATGTTTTTTTCAGCATTTAAGAATATTGCTGGTTTCATGGTTAAAAACTAAAAATTTGAATATTTTTAGTGCAGTTATAAGTGAGAGGGACACTGACCTCTATATGAGCAGCAGACTAAGAGAGTCTTAGGGGTCTATTCTGGTACCCCCGGTTGGGTTGGGAGACGTCACTTTTTCTGTACGTTAACAACGGGAAAAGTGACGTCTCCCAACCCAACCGGGGGTACCAGAATAGACCCGTTAGACGGAATTTTTCTTCGCCCTTCGTATCCGCAAACCCTCAGTTGTTTGTGCCACTTATGTTTCACAAGAACTTTAATGGGCAATTTGACCGGAAACTTCCGAAATTCAATTGAGCCTTCCCTTAAAATTGTTAAGTTAGGAGATGTTTTGTAAAGATTCGAAGCACAAACTAATTTTCCTTTCAACTCTCAGAAATACTCCAACCCAAATTTGGGCCAGAGAAATGATTGGAAGGTTTCGCGAAAGCTTTAGTTTCCGGCGAGTCTTTTCTCCACCCTGAAATGAAATGTGACATACCCAATAGGAATTGAGTGCATCGGCCAATTCAAGAGCTTTGAAGTGTAACTGAATTTAATTTATTTCGCATGTTCATACTCTGGCGAAAATCACTTAATTATTGAAGTTGAGGAGGAGAAGCGACATTATGTATAATAGAGGTGATTTGCTTTGAAAATTAAGTTTGGAGCTCTTGAAACTTTACAACTGTGCATCAATTAGCTTACTTTTGAGACAGAAGTAACTGCAAAGGAGATGAATAAGTTAATTGCGGAGATGGAGTCCGACTGATGAAGCTGATTGGCTCTCACGGGGTTCAAGTAATATTAAAATGAAATAATAAGCAGAATATGAGAAGAAGAGAAATTGATATTAGATAATAGAATAAGTATGAAAGTTATCATACAGAGTATAACTTTATACAATGCCAAGCCAAATTCGATCGCAATGTAAAACACTATCTTATTTAACCCTATGCGGACAGGTAACTTTTTAGAACACTCAGATCAGGTTGGCGCACTTTATACGCCATCCCATTTTATGCAACTCTGTGCTTATTTAATTATATAAAACTTTTATAGTGTAATAAGATTAGGGGTTTGAATGGATGGATAATATACACATTTGTGCCGAATTTTAGCCGCTATCCTCTTCGTTAACTGGATTTCCTACTCCTCAGTCTCGAAATCGGTAAACTGTGGCGCACATTATACGCCGCCCCGCAAAGGGTTAAAGAATAAAAATCAAACAGGAAGGAAAAGTATACAAGGTGAGAAAAATCCCGATTATCATTTCTGATCAAACTTTTTGTTGCCTTTTTTGTATAATTACATGGGAAACCTTTCATGCAGATTAATAGCTCCTTTTAAATCATTATAAATTTCTAATAAGTTATTCGATTTACATCCGTTCATTGATTTAAATATTTCTACGAAATTTTTAATTATATGTTGTTTGATTTTTTAAATTTGATTCTGAAATCATCTACACTTTATTCAAATCTTCTTTCTCAGCCACACCTTAATAATTCTATCCTAAAGTTCATTTTTTAAGTTAAAGCATGTTCAAGTACGGTAAATTAATCGTGTATAGATTATGTTTAATGATTATGCAGCTTCTGGTGATATTTTGAACGACGAAGTTCCTCATTAAAGAAGCCATGGACTTTTTTAATAATTACAATTACCTGAAATAATGGATCTATAGGATAAACAAAACTGATTTGACCAGATTTAGTGCGGTTGACTTCAGTCTGAATCAATGACGTTGAATTATTTCTTGGGCCGACACAACCACATTGCCATAGCGTAATAAGGGGTTCTGTGATGTTTCTCCCAGATTGGAAAAAAACCTGTCTTCAATACAGAGGATCTTCCTCCTTTACTTTACTGGCTCTTACAGAACCACAGCAACGACAGCTCTGCAAACTATTACAGGTATTACAGGTCCATTACATCTTAAAGCTCTACAAAAAGCTATTTTCATCAACGTCACGTGTCTGAGAAAGGAAATAGAATTTGAAGGTCTCTCCTATCAGCCAAGGGATTATGAAGAAAAAATCAAGAGCGTAAGCATCCATCCATCATTATTTAATATCATAAATCAAATTTCAACAACAGAGCCCAAAGAACAAGAGGACAACAGCCTCATGTTCTTTACAGATGGTTCTTAAACAGAAATGGGAACAGGGTGCTCTTATTGCGCATTCGAAAACGGCATCAAAGTCTTAGAATGGAAGGGGAAATTAGAAAAATTCCACACAGTGTTTCGAAACGAATGAATGGGACTGAAAGAAGCGATCATCAGAGCAAGTCAAGGGAACGCAAATAACTAAAATTTGGTCCGACAGTCTGTCGAGTGTAATGGCAGTGCTTGATCCTCATACCCCTCATCAACTTGTCCGAGACATTCAAACCTTCTCACACAGAAATCGAAATATTCTGTTTAGATGGATCAAAGCCCATGCTGGTTATCGGGATAATGAAGAAGCCGATACTATCGCCAAAAAAGCCATTACAAAAGGCATTGTAATGAAAGCTCTAAACCCTCGATGCGAACTTAAACAACATTTACCAGAACTGTTTTTTAAAAAAATTGCAAAATCTTTGGGATAATGGTAACACTAGAAGTTCTGTTCATAAAGTGCTCAAAACAGTTCACCTAAAACCAGCCTTTTGGACACGTGAAGAAATTCTGTTTGTCACAGGACACGGTCCATTCCCTTCATTCCTTAACCGTTTCCATTTATCCGATAGTGACTCTTGTGCCTGCGGAGAAGTCGGAGATCCCATCCACTATATATATATATATATATGTGATATTTTAATTTTTGAACTTTCCTAAATAATTTTAGCGATACCTCATTTTAAATACTTCTACTTTCAACATAATTAACGCACTACAACTTTCTTTTAAAATCACGAGTTTCAAGGGGAATTCCCTATTCTGGGTACTTAAGCGTTCTGCGCATTCTTTTCGGCCCTTTTTCCTTTTTCACGCCGAGATGTAAGCTTTCAACAACAACGCGCCGCTCGGCGTAAACTTCTAAATTCTGGTCATGGAGCTACGTAAAAACTAAGTGCTTTACCTATGAATAATAACGCCTGATGCCTAAATAAAAGAAGATCTAAACAAAATTCGTATATTCCTTGATGAAAATGGACTGCCTTTCACCTTTTTAAGGCCAGATGTTTCATATATATATATGCGACTATACGACATATTGCCCATTGACTCGCTCTTGGAATATCAGGAAGACTTCTACTTCACTGGAAAATCTGTGGTACCAAAGAGTCCTGGAGAATCAGAATTCAAGAAAAATAATAATAAGCATGATTAAATTCATAATAGACAATGAAAACTTAATGTGACTGGAATAAGTACTCACCTGCCTTTGTACAATAACTCTAGATTATCCTGCATTCAATACACTGAATATACTAAGTCCTTCCTTTCTCATAAATCTTCAATAGTAATCTTCCTATTCCTTGTATTCCACAATTAACACGCAATGGCTCCCCATCTCTAATACGTTACTCAAAACCTGTGCATTGATGTAATCTTCCTCATGTTGTTCGTCATCATCTACATTCATCATTTTTCTTTCATTCACAACGTGTTATTCAAGATATTATATATATTCCTTTATCTTGTTGTCAATTCTATGTGTTAACACCAGCTTTGTAATTTCTTCATTTGTCATTTTTCTCTTGCTGTAATTTTTTTTGCAACTCAGTAAAGTCAATCTACATCTATACCAACCCGGATAGGAGCTACATGAGCTCTAGAGACGGCGGTGTGGTGTGGTGTTAAAGTCTTTAGGAAAAGGTTAATATTATCAATTAATAACATTTCCTATTTCGAAAGCAAGAAACAGAGAAGAGACTTTCTTTTCGCAACTGGAACTGTACGAGATAAAGTAACTTTATTAATTGTTTCAAGTTATAGAATGGACTTTCTAACTGCTAGGATCACAATCAGTGCAAAAAGGCGATACCATAAATGTACTTTGTACTCGTGGAGGTAATTTTTCACCAGTGTAAAAGTTTTGTGAAAAGTGAAATAGAGACCAACTGATATTAGGGCGACGGGATTGAGATTTCTTTGCTAGCTTCTTGGTAACATTAAGTAGTGTATTTGATTCCTTAAATGTGTATAACACTCATTCTGGAAGTTACAGAAGGAAGAGAAAATGAGCCAGTTTTTCAACGAAAATTTTAGTGCTGAAAAATCTGTCTATAGTGAATAAAGCATTACATTTCCGAAGGCAAGTGCATTTAAATGTGAAAGATAATAAGCAGCTTTCATTTTGTTGCTTTGGATGCCAATTATACTTGTTAGTTAAGATGAAATTAATTTTTTCTGACTTTGGGTAACTTTGCACCGGAAAGGAGGGATTCTTTGCACCGTGGAAATTTCAGGTAAAAAAACAATCCCAGATGGTTTTTAATTTTTTTTTGTATTAAATAATAAGAAGAAAAACTGTTTGCTTTAGCCTCAGATATGTCCAGGGTGTATAGCAGGATATTAGTCTTGCAAGTATATGAAGTTCTCTCCAGAGACCTTAGAAGCTTGATTTAACGCCATTTCGCAAGTTCAGGGTACTTTTAAAGAGGAAGAAACGTTTTTTGGTACCCCAAGCGAACAGTTTGTTATAAAAGAAAGTTGATTCATACAAGGAAACGCGGAAATCCCCTGATTTTCTCCAATGAGAAAGAAAAGGCCGTTGCAACGTGTAGTCCAGTTCAGTGACTTCGATTTTCCTGTCGATAGAATAGATCCTAAAATGATAATAAACGTTTATTTTACTAAGAAAGTGTGATAATATATAGATATATTAATAGCACATCCAGTAATAATTGGATAAAAGGATTTCTGAAGCTCCATCCTGATTTGACCGTTACAGGGGCGTAAATTGTTAATTATAATCAAGTATTTAAAAAATTTATTTATCTTGTATATTTACACTAGGGCTTTCAATAAATATATCTAAAACTGCATCCAGCGAATCTCTTTTTGAAATACAGTGACTCAAAAAGTATTGGGGCACAATAAGCTGTCAAACATTATGTGAAAGAATAAATAATTTTTTACATTTCATTCAAATGCTTTTTGAACATGTCATATCTGTAGACTAAATAAAATCCAAAAACATGAAAATTAATTTACAATATTGTTACAGTAATACTGAAATGAACATTTCTTGTTGTTTAACTGAAATTAATGGTCAAAGAAGTTTTGGGGCACGCAACAAAATTGTTCTATATCACTCAAACATTATTTCTTAATAATGTATTGGTCCTCCTTTACATTTTATGACTTCATTCAGTCGTTTAGGCATGGATTTCACAAGATTTTCACAAACATTTCCTTTTATTTTATCCCATTCAGACATGAGTTTTTCTCTAAGTTCATTTTTGCTGAAAATTTTAAATTTACGAATTTTGTTATTCAAATATTCCCCAAATATTCTCCCAAATATCCAAATATTCTCAATGGGATTGAGATCTGGACTCTGTGCCGGCGTTCTAATTACTTGGGGACAGTGATATAAAGCCCAGATTCTGCTGATATGAGCATTGTGGTTTGGGTCATTATCCTGATAGAGTTTGTAATGTGGCAATATGCCCATTTTTTTCAGCACTCTATTTAAAATTTTGTCTTAAAATGCCTAAATACATATATTTGTCCATCATTCCATCAATAAAATGTATCCCAACACCCACAGCACTCATACAACCCCAGACCATCTGGCTACCACCACCATGTTTCACAGAAGGAGTCAAATTCTTCATTTCCAGTTCACTATTGGGTTTTCGCCATACCATTTGCTTCCCATCGCTTCCAAAAACATTGTATTTACTTTCATCTACAAATAAAACTGAATTCCAAAACTCCGGAGGCTTTTTAATATAGGATATTGCAAAATCTAAAAGAGCTCTTCGATGTGCTTTATTGAGGAATGATTTTCCTCTATCTACTCGGCCATGAAAATTATATTTTCTCAAGATATTCCCGACCGTTTCTGGATTAGCAAACTTTTTAAACCTTTGCTGCGCTTTTAAAGTTGATTTGACTGCACTGTTTTTAGGATTGCAAATAATTTTTCTAACAATCCACCTTTCTTCACCCTCAGTAAAACGCCTTGGGCGACCTGTTCTTGGTCTGTTTTTAACTGATTCTGTCTTCTTGTATTTCGAAATTATATTATGTACAGTAGATTTACTTACATTTACAATTTCACCAATTTTTCTCTCAGAGCTTCCACGTTTTCAATGACAAATTGTAAGCTTTCTGATGTTAATGGATATGTCTGATTTTTTTCGACCCATAGTACCATGCAAATGATGGACTAACGTAGTAGCTCCTGCGTCTTCACTAGTGTTTTCTAGGTTTGCAACTATGTTTGCAGTTGTATCAGATATTCTGCCAGAAGTGGCTTCTTATCGAGCTGGTTTTCCTGAATGCCCAAATACTTTTTTGACCTTAATTTCCTAGTTGCAGACAAACAATTTCAAATACCTCATTTCTATATTAGCTGTATTTAATTGTAATGGTTGTAATAGATTCCTCAGAGTGTTTAGATACAAAAACTATTAAAATTATCTTTTGTTTTTATGTAATAGTAGAAATTTACGAAATGAACGCTTGAACGTTTCCTGTGCCCCAATACTTTTTTGAGTCACTGTATACTGAAAAAAAAAGTAACTCGCAAAATGTAGTAACTTTGCACAAAAATTTCGAAAAATCGTAATTATTAAATCACTGTATGATTCAAATTTTGCTGCAAAACGTGTCTCTTGTCATCACTCAACAAAGAAAAAATCATAAAAACTTTTTTTAGAGAAATACATGCAACTAATCTCGAGATTCTCTTGGAAGTCATGAAAATCTGTAACAGAAATATTTACAGTCGTCCTCCGAGTTAAGTAAGTAATGCTTTCTGTAAACCTTTAAGTAAGTCAAATTTACATTTGTAAACCATGAAAATGTGATCACTTTATACTGCATTAAGTATTTCATATGGTCAATTCGATTGCCTGTTGAATAAAATGACATGTTAAAGTGTACGATAACTTTTTTCACATTGATTTTTCAATGCTTTCATATTACGATTATTTATTTACACTGCATGTAAATCTGTTGATCGTTTAATAGTGTAAATTATCTACTTCTTATTCAAAAATAACCTATGAACTTAGGATCGCTGGCTACATTTTTTCTAAACTTAGGATGCGAGATCGAATACGCCGTAAAATAAATTACAAGTGAAACATCAAAGCACTGAACTTTAATCAAAATCTTTATAACAACGCCCAAATAAAAGCAAAGTTCCTTAAGATAGTCGAGTTGAGTAGTGGTTGATTTGGCGCTGCAGATGGATGGGTTCTGTGTGATATCCAGCGGGACAACAGAGCTTAAGTGCGAGAGACTAATCTACGGGAGTGTCGTGTCTTTGGACTCGAGATTCGACACTGGAGTCGAAGAGCTTTTGAGCGCTTGCCTTCTCCGTTGCTGAAGTAAGTCGTGTATTACGTAACTCAAGAGATCACCGTAGTTAAATTTGATAGAAGCAGACTGAATTGAAACAGGAATTGAACACAGCAAACGTTTAAACGATGTCTCACACGTTTCGGAAATTTGTGCCTCGGACAAAGTTTCTGCAACCTTATTCCCTCTTCTAATGCAAATTTATGCACGATAAAATGGGTGCGAAAAAATTTGTGCGCGAAAATTTTTTCGCTGCACCAAGCATACATATAAGTATGGAAATAATTATACCAATGAAGCATTAACACATTCACTTCGGTATAAGAATTAGATGCAAGCTCCAAGAAAGACAAAAAAATAGTCGAGCTCGCTCTAGACAATTTAAAAATCAAACCAGCGGGAGTGTTCTCCCCTAAACTTTCTCGTATACTCCTAACACATGTAGGCAAAAAAAAAAAAGCTAAAACCCCTAACGCAGTGGAGATAAAAAAATAAGCGAAATTAAGTCAGTTCCTCGCATAAAAATTTCGAATCTGCTTTATTCCCAGAATGCAATAAGTTTCCCCAGCATACGTTGAAACGACAAAACAAACGGCAATAAAATAATCCGAGCAGGATCAGAATTCGCCAAAAGGGAGAAAAATGAGCCAAAAGGGAATTAAAAAGCGCCAAGTAGGAGCCGCTGATTATCATGCACAGAAGATTGCGCCCAGTACGCATGCGCGTGGAGACAAAGGATTTGTTTCAAAAGTAAAATTATACAGACCGATAGACAGTCAACCCGTTGACGGATTTGGCCCAAAATTTTATACGGACCAACACTTATGACGATAAAACTGTGTACCAAATTTTATCATCTAACTATTCACGTTTTTGAGTTATATTGTTCACATGACTTCCGACGTACAGACAGACAGACTTCCCTTTGACGGATTTTGTCCAAAATTTGACAGAAACTTACAAATTATGTTTGAAGACCACATACCAAATTTCATCCCTGTATCTCTAATAGTTTTCGAGTTATCGTGTTCACAGACACACAGACATAATTCCAAAATTGTGTTTTTCGGACTCAGGGAGGTCTAAAACGTGGAGATTCGTCAAAATCTCGAGTTCGAATTTTTTTGACGATTACAATACTTTCTCTTTGTATACGAGAAAGTAAAAAGAAAGAAGTGAACGTGTTCTGCGGACATCTATTAATATGTTTAACTTAATAAATTTGTTATGCAAGTGAAATTCCAGTGCGCAGCGAAGATTCCTGAAGGACGAGATATCTCGTCCGTAGCGATGAAAGTGTTAACGGTAAACGAGAATATATAAATAAAAATAATTAGATATGTTTGTATGGAAAGTTTTAATGAAATATTTCGAACTATGTTGGCTGTCTAAATAATTGGTTATAGGTTTCTTAGTTGCGAAGGCTCGGTTTCGTGATCAGAAGATCATGTGTTTGAGTCTAAATTCCACCACAAACTGTGGTTATTATTGAAAATGTATTGATTCTCAACATAGCGTTGGGTCACATCTCAGTCCCATTCAATTTAACTCAGATGTAATCTTTTTAATTGCCCCAAATAGGATATTTGTATGAAAAAGTGGTCAAAATTATTTTATGACTATCTTTTTCTGTTTGTAACATATGCATGCGCTAACATACATTATTTTAATTCTGTTATGATTGTTTACGACCATAAATAAGATTGCAAAAAGAAAGTACATAAATTATAATTAGATATTTTAATCAATGATGAGATCCAAGACTAGTGAAAGAAATATTTTAGTCGGTATGGTCATTTTAAATACAGCGTCATGAGGTCAGAGCGTAACCAGATTATATGATCTCCTTCACTTATTTCGTCTTCTTCATTAATTCCATCCTCTTCTTCACTCATTTCTAGTTCTTTAAAGTGGTTACTAATTGTCGCTATGTAGCAAAGCAGGAGCACTTATGGAAGGTAAACGCATGCGAGTAACAAAAAAGGTATTGGCATGTTAATTAGTTGAAATTTAAAAGAAAAATAATTGTAAAAAGCCCAAGATTCAAGAAAAATTAGTGAAAGGGGTCAGAAGTAAATAAAAATTCTTGGAAGGGGGACATGATTAAAACTGATGCGAAAATCTGTGACCAAGATACTAAAAGGGGGAGACGTATATTGATGAGTTTTCTTTCCCACCGTAGTGCTTAAACGAATGAATCAAGGCTGAACGCTGACATGGAAAAAAATCCATTCCATTGAGGAATCCATTGACGATACCTCAAAATATAACGTCCATGTCTTTCGTGAAGATCCTTGTAGATACTAATAAATCCAAACGTATTATCATCGCGTGGTTACAAGGCGACATCTTTCAATTTCAATTGTTAACTGGTACCTCAGCTTATTATAAATCTTTCGCTTACTTTGAATGATATAACTGAAGCTTTATTATTTTAATATTGGATTTGTTATTTATAAAATTTGCTTCTTTCATTTTGTAAATTAATTCGCTTTCTTCTCATTCATAGTTATTTTCCCTGCGAATTCATGGTCCTATGAAAGATTTTACAGAATAACAAAGGTTTATTTCAAATTATTATCATTATCTGTCAAACTTCCAGACGCTCAACAGACACATATAGATTAGATTTTCACTTTGAATTGTGATTTTTATGGTATTGAGTAATTTCAAAGCAACTTTTCTTTTTTGGAAAATGAAGAAACCATTTTTTTTAAACTTTATGTATTATGATAAGTACAACAATATTGAAAGATCAAAATAATTGAATTTTGCTTCAAACAGTAATTTAGACTATCTAGAAATAAATTCAAAACAGTTCAAATAATAAAATGTTCTGCGAACCAATGATCATTTTTTATATTAGTATTAAAATATTTTTAAATCTACGCTCTTGTTCAATGATAATTCTAGTTTTTAAGAAGGAATTACCTTACCTCGCTTTCCTTTCGAAAAGCGAAGCTAATTTTATTCATCTCTTTCCCTTCTTAACGTTCCTTAACGAGCCGTAGCTTAAAAAGATACGTGAATTAAAAAAAATTCCGCTCAAAATGAGTAGAAAATGTATTTAAATAGAACTTTGCAGCTTAGAAAAAAGTACTTAAATTCAAAAGAGAGAGAAAACCAAAAAATGTATGGGGAATAAAAACTGCAAAGAAAACCGTCACAATTTGCATAATTGAGTACTGTCTATTCATACTTTAACTTGTAAAGTACTTAATTTAAGGAAACTCTGTGTTGTTTGACACTTTTTGGAAACATAATATTCTCCGATTTTCGACTATGTAGAAAAGAAATTGGAGTACTTTTTCTGTTGCATTTTGGAGCATAATTCAACTTTTAAAATGACAAATGTTCGACGCAAATTAGTTGAAATAATGAAGGCGCAAACTAATTCATTAAGTAAAATTATCCAATTAATGGATGAATTTAAGTAAAAAAGAAAGGAATAAAAGCAGCTTTTAGAAACACAGTTTCATTAGTGTGCTAAAAAGTAGATTTTTAAAATTTCATTAATTTTTTACTTTTTAGCCTTTGATTTATAATTCATTATTATAAATATTATAAAATCTTGAAATCGATTTTTCCTTAGATATTCTGCCAGGTGGACCCACTCGTATGAATTCAACTTTTAATTAAATCAATCGATTAAATGATTTAATGTTCTGAGAATATTAAAATAGTGTATGACCATCCAGAACACACAAGTGTACAAAATTTCAAAATTTTGGCACATACGGAAGGGAATGAAAAATCGATTAAAAATTCCATCTACACAAACATGAAATAAATCAAGTGAAATAAAAGGATGTTTAAAGAAAATAAATTAAGGAAAAATAAAATTATTTTGCTTTCATATCTCGGATTAAGAATTAGTCTAATGATAGTATAAAAAGCAAATAATATAGTTTATGATATTTGGAAACGTATGAGACATCAATTATTTTTCCTTCCGAGTTTTAAAATGTACTATCATTAAAAATAATTAATTATTTAAGTAATTTAAATCACTAATGATTTAATGATAATCAAGATAATTGAAATGATTGGTGTTGAATATATATTTCAAATAATATGAGTTAAAATGAAAACATTTTATTACAAATATAATTTCTTGCATTCACGTCGTCAGATAAAATAAATTCTAACAAAAAAATTTGCTCAGACGGATTTCGAAAATATATTACAAATAATTATCCATAATCTTATATATATTATGCTTAAAACGCACCTGGAATGAAGTAATTTAATAGTATGTAGCGATTTGTTTCCTATTTTATGTCCTTATTAATTTAAAACAGCGTTTTAGTATTCGAAATAACAGAGAGTTTATCACTCAAAACTTATACATTATAACTCTTTTATTTTTTAAAATAGTTTACTGAATTTATGGTCAGAAACAGAAGGCGAATAAAGAGTATTGACTTTCAGTTTAGAAACAATTTACAATATTTATTAAATATTTTCACGATATTTCGAAACAAAGAGAAGCACATCTGAAAAGTTATAACTGGCCCTTAGAAACCTTAAGTTATTAGTCACTATATATGAACTAACCCCTCTGTCCAACCTTGATTATCTGATTTGCCATTTTTTCTACAAATTAAGAAAGTGACAAAGTCATTTTAGAAAAACTCGGCTTAGGTAGTAGGTCATATATGCAACTGTCACATTTCTTAATTGAAAATGACAAATTAGGTCTCCCTATTTGATTTTGTGTTCATGTTTCTCGATCAAGCTTGTTTACAGGTACGAAAGTTTTTGTTGCTACTTGTGTAATAGGGTGGGCCGAAAAATTTCAAATTTTTTTCATGTCGCTATACCGCGGAAAATTTGCGAATTCGTGAGAAATTAAACGAGGGAATAAAGTAAGGAAATTTGATATCTTCCTTTCCCGCAACGACCTTAAAAATCGTAAAAATTGACAATTTTTTAATAATTTTTAAAATTTTAAAATTCCTCCCTATCTGTTTATTATAGCATTAGCTGTAAAATACTGATCTTCTTAAGAGTAATAAAATTTATTTCATCAATATCTGTCCAGAATTTCCGGTGGCAAGCTCCCTCCAATGTTCTTCCAAAATATGTGAAATTACTTCAATATGCAATTTTTAGTTCCTAACCTTCAACATAACCTTCCTACGTCATTTTGTCGGTGAATTGCAACAAATCGATGCATATGTATGACAAAACGTTATTTAAGTCTAAAAATATGTCAACTTCATTTATTTTCTTTGCTTATTATAACATAATGCAAAACTAAGCTTAAGCTCCAAAATTACAATATTATTTGTTACTTAAGAACGAAAAGCAAGAATGCAGAAAATAATAAAAAAATTAACACACCTTTAAGGAAACACTTCAACTATTAAAACATCGTTATGACTCTTAAATTTCTTGCTTGGAAATTTACTCTTTCTTCTCACCTTTGATACTTGGAAGTCTGATTTATGGGAAAACACGGAAATTGTGTACCTAATTCCAATGTTGTTGAAAACGCACCCAGTAAGGATAAATGGTATCTTCCAGATATTGTAGCTGTCATGAAAGCGGCAAAGCTATTGAAATTTTGGCTATTCGCGATCATAGCCAATTATCACATTTTATGTGGTTAACAAGAGCATACAAAATATTTGATGTTTTACTTTAGTGAAAAGAATTTTTTTTGAAGTCGTTTATGGTACAGTTGTTAAATATTAAATTCAGGAAATAGTTCACAGAGCCCAAAGCACGTGTGTAAACGACTTAGCATGACTTGTTACTTTTCTTTAAACTTATTAAATCTATTGCCCCGTAAAGGAAAGTATTGTAATCTTTTGCCCGTGCTGAATATATGATTCTGATCATGACACTGGATGAGAGAAGACACATAACAGAATTGGGCATTAGACAAATTTTAAAGAAGTCAGGCGCAAATAGAAAAATGATCAGAAATTTCAGGATCCCCAAACTCAATATTTAATCTACGGAGTATACGGAAATTATTCAAATGGATGCTTGCAGTTTAACTCCTTACCCGCTGTTGCGAAACAGCAGACATTAGGCAGAAAATAAATAAAAAATTGTAGTTGCTTATATTAAAAATAAATGAACAGCAGTAAACAACATAAAAAATTACTCATAGCATATTTAATCATTGGAAATATTTCCCACTCTGAATAAAATTGAACCTATTCATTTTAATCTCTTGACAAGACTTTATGTTTGCTTAGAGTAAGTTTAATAAAAAAAATTCTAACTAGAAAGATGGATTCATACAAAGTCCAGAAGCGATGTTATTGCTCGTAATGTCTGAGTTTTCCCATAAATCAGACCTCCACGTATCATTTGGTAAGAAGAAAGAGTAAAATGCTATGCAAGAAATTTATGAGGCGTAATGATGTTTTAATAGATGAAGTGTTTCCCTAAAGGTACGTTTTTTTATTATTATTTTCTGCATTCTTGCTTTTCGTTCTTAAGTAATAAATAATATTGTAATTTTGGAGCTTAGTTTTGCATTGTGTTACAATAAGCAAAGAAAATAAATGAAGTTAATATATTTTTAGACTTAAATAACTTTTTGCCATGTATATATATATCGATCTGTTGCAATTCACCGACAAAATGATGTAGGAAGGTTATGTTGAGGGTTAAAAACTTAAAAATTGCATATTGAATTTCACATATTTTGGATGAAAATTGGAGGGAACGTGCCACAGGAAATTATGGACCGATATTGATGAGATAAATTTTATTACTCTTAAGAAGATCAGTACTTAACAGCTAATGCTATAATAAACAGATAGAGAGGAATTTTACAATTTTAAAAATTATTAAAAATTTGTCGATTTGCGTCAATTTTTACGATTTTCAAGGCCGTTGTGGGAACGGAATATATCAATCAATTTCCTTACTTTATTTCCTCGCTTAATTTCTCACAAATTCCCAAATTTTCCGCGGTATTGCGACATGAAAAAAAATTGAGATTTTTCGGCCCACCCTATTGTGTAAAGAATGAAAAATGTAGGAATAAATAAAAAATTAAAATCGAGGGAAAATCATGGGCATGGAAATAATCATTGACACAGTTTGGAAAGAAGCAGCCAGTCTTTCAGAAACCTTTCAGCAATATTTTGCGATTTCGACTCAGTGTTAAAAACATAATGTACACTGATATGTTTAATTGCTAAACTTAATTGTATAATATAAGACCAATGAGTTTAACTTCAAAATAAACAAATGATGCATTCCTTGATTTTTTTTCGAAAATCGAATTTCTAATTTTGGACTTGATAAAATGGCAAATCGGACAAATCAATTGGATGGAGTCAGTAATATGAAGTCTCTGGTCTATAAAGTATGTAGCAGTAAACCATCTAAGATACAAAATTATCACTTTTGGAAATATACAGAATATCTGATAAAGCCTACATATAATTTGTAGAGAGAGAATACTCGCTTTAAGTGCCTGAAAGTGACCAAATACTATACATGCATGACCTACATTTTTGCTAATGAAAAAATTATTGTACCAAATCCAGCGCACGGAAAATAATTTCTGTTGGAGACATGAGCACTGCCATGTTGATGTTTCTAGTAGAGAATGTTATTATGTAGCATTCCATCGTTATATTGTTTCTACATAGGAAGATACTCAAAATGAAGCTGTTCGTATCGAGATACGCATGAGAGTGACGGGATGCCATATGATTTAATACGCGGATCGCATCTATCCTGAAAGATAAGCATTAAAAAGATCACTAATGGCTTCCAAATGCTGCCTTTTAGACTAACCAAACAACGAGTGTTCAATTTAATAGCAGACATGCACCAATCTTTTGTCTCTGATAAAGCAAGGATTAGGATTTTTTTATTTTTGTTAATTTTTAGAAAATATTTTAGCTCTATCCGTTGTGCAGTTTCAATAATTTCGAACAAAAGCGTATTTTCAGTCCACCGGATGTGATGACATACTTACTCAAACCTATGCTAATGTAATTTATGATGTTCGTTTACAGGAATTCCTGGAGCCGCGAAACAGAGAAAAGCAGTACGCTGGCACCAATATTTCCAAATTATACATTGAGAAAATAGATGCTTGTAACTGTTTGTTCACACTGACATTTTTTTCAACACTTACATCTCCCGAAAAAGTACTTGAATATCACTTACAAAAAAAATCTATTCGAAGTTTTAGACAATACTGAGCAAGATAAGCAAAATTTAAGATACTGTTTTCGTCCCTTTGAGCATTATTTTATTGTAATTTTAGAAATTGCACTTGTTACATAATGGAACATTCCAATTTATGTCCAAACAAAATTCATTATGCAACATGGTTTAGCTAAAAAGGACGGTAAATCATCGAATCTAGTGGTTCTCGCTGAACCAAGAAGATACAGAAAATAATATTTTAATAATTGACATGAACGATAATTCGATATTTTCTCTTTCTCAACGTGAGGTAGGTTTTCTGGCACCTTTTAACAGTTCAAGTCACCTATTGAGAATCATAATGGCGAAACTCAATTTTTTTAAAAAAATCGTTTTTTGACTTAAAATCACCAAATGGTACCTAAATCAATCCCTTTTCACGTTCAAAAGAGGCGAAAGGGTATTTCAACTCCTTGTGTCTAGAGGACCATGGAAGAGGGAAGAAATGATCTCATGTTTCATAGTAAAATGCTATTTTCTCCAGATGAAGAATTTCAGACTTATGCCATTATGATTCTGAACAGGGGAATTACGATTACTAAAACACTTATTTACTATAGACTTTGTTACGCATGATTTTTCAATAGAAGCCTATCAGTCATTATCCTGTTATATTGATGTTTTTTAACCTTCCAGCAGGCGCTCCTGCACAAATTTTACGACATATCGTGCATCGTATTACATAAATATATCGTGCTGTTTTACAAAAATAAATACAGCTTTTATTTATGTTATCTGTATTTATTAGCTCAAAGATTTTATAAATAAAAATTGCACTTAAATTTATAAAAGAACGATATAAATATGTAATACGATGCACAATGCAAGTATCTTTTGTAAACGCGCGCCCGCTGGAAGGTTAATTTACGTTCCGACATTAAAAAATGTCAAACTAACTGAGATAATAAAAAAACCAAACTTTTGTATATAATATTGTGGAAAACCAAAACGCCCCTTGTAAATCGAGAAACGACGATTCACAACGTTTTACCACAACATACCCGAAGTCACCGAAAGGTATCCATGCAACTAAATAATGTACGTTCTGCAACAAAGCAAAGGTCGCCCATCATATGATGCTATAAGGTGATAATATTCACGACTGTGGTGCAGTGTTAAGCTAAATTGGTTTAATAAGGCTTTCGTAATTGAGCACAGGATTGCTGTTGTAGTGAAGTAATGCAAATAGAAAGAAAAATTTAATCTTATTTGCCTATTCTCTCCTAGAGCATTGAAGTAACTTCGATGATTTGAATTGCAAAATTTTGACTCAGTTCTTAATTTTAACTTAGAATCATGTACGGCCAGTGTATGAATAGTTAACATCGTTTCAACGGTTTTCATTATTGACTTCCCATTAAGAAATGTGGTTTAATATTCATCCAGATTTTTGAAATGAGCTTCTTTTAAATAATTCATATTCTTACCTTCCACTTGTTTCAAATTTTTCAGAGACTTTAAAAGTTGCTTTCTAAAGTTAACCCCTTGAAATACGATTTTATTTAACCTCCTAATTAGATGCCACCACCCATTTGGGATACTTTTTTATTATTTCCATCGATTTAAGATGGTACTTGAGACATTTAAGCGCGTCCCGGTGATTTTTGTATTTAAAATTAATTGTTATGTTGACTTAGAAAAAGTTCTGTAATTCGATGCACGTGTCAGAGACATTAATGTATGTTAACCTTCCAGCGGGCGCGCGTTTGCAAGAGATAGTTGAATTGTGCATCGCATTACATATTTATGTAGAAATACGGGTTGCAGGGGAATAATCACAAACTCGCCTACAGATAAAATGCTTCATCTAAGGAATACTCTAGGGGAAAATGTACCAAAGACAAAGGAGGAGAAACAGTAGTTTAAAAACTAAATTATTTATTATTAAAACACGATATGAGAAAAGTATTTACACTTTATTATTTACAGATTAGACAAGAGAGATTTAGGGTTTCTTAGTTAATTAAGTAAAATATCAACTTACACCTTATTTAAAGGTTAGTTACAGCCATCGACCATCGCCGCCGTGCTAACAGGGAAGACACCCCCTTAGCTGCCTATGCTCACATCTACCGCATGTCTGTTCTGCTTGATTTCAAGACGTCATCTGCACGTATTAAAACATTACACTTGATTTTACCGGAGAAACACCCACGCATCACGTGATTAGCACCGTGAAAAGGCGCGTGATCGTTATCTCCCGATATCTTTCCGCTGACACAACAATATTCAAATGACCTTGTTCGGAAAGCGAGAAAATATTATTAGGAAGGAATTAAACTTACGCTTTTAAGCTAGACGGGAAAAATACAATTCCTACATCGATATCGTTATTTTATATATTTAAGTGCAATTTTATTTATAAAATCTTTGTTTACTGTTAGGATAATAAATTCAGATAACATAAATAAAAGTTGCATTTATTTTTGTAAAATAACACTATATATATATAGGTAATACGATGCACGATATGTCGTAAAATTTGCGTAAGCGCTGCCGCTGGAAGGTTAAGGGGTTAAGCTTGATGTAAAGTATTAAAAGAGTGTTAACAATCTTGCAATGCATATTTGATGATTTTTATAAATTATTATGGGCACTCTTGTTGATTCCAGTTTATTAGAGCTGTATCAATTGCCCAATAAAAAAAACTTTCAAACAATTTTCTAAGGTGCAGCAGATGTTTTGAATGAAAATTGGCAGAAAATCTGTCAAGGCTTATTTCTTCGCAGTGTTGCAGCTTGAATTTTGAATAGTGTCGCCTCTAAAATGTGCTTATTCTTTTAAAAGCAATTAACTTTCGCACATTAATTCCAGAAACAATCAGGATATTATTTATACAATATTAATGATATCATTTATGCTCAGACAAGTATCATGATAGTCTGATTATGATTAAAAAAACAGAAAGAACAATGAGTCTGAAATGACATTTAATAAACTTTCAACACGTGTGAATGGCAAATAAAAGGATTAGAGAATGACTGCTTTCCTATTCCCGACATAACGAATGTCAGAAAAATATAATTCAATACAGGAACTATCTGGAAATGCAATAGTCTTATCTACTGAAACGATCCATTACTGCTAATGACTATTGAAGTATCTGATGTTCATTGAAAACTAAAGATCAATACTCACTGTAATCATTGAAATTAACAACTTCCTGAGACCTTTGCTGCATAGTATATAAGTAGGTTTCTTCCTCAAACCAGTAAAGTGAGTTTTTAGTAATCTGAAATTGACTAAGTACTGGGCCATCTAATCTAGGTCTCACATTTGGTAAGATGAAAATGAATCTGGCGAGTTTCAAGAATATCTGAATCTGGNGAGTTTCAAGAATATCTGAATCTGGGGAGTTTCAAGAATATCTGAATCTAGGTGAAATTTAAAAAAAAAATTCATTTCGTGGCCGGCGGGCGTCTAGCGCACCTATCCTTTATTCCTGTTCATGGTTTAAGTACTGTTGCCTATTCATACCTATAATTACCATCATTATCAATAGCAAAATTATGAGAAAAAAATCATAATTTTTCTTTATCTGCTGAATTGTGTGAGGCTAATTTTTTTTAAAAAATAAATTTGAAGCACTCAATGCAACATATGAGTTAATCTGTTCGAAAGGAATTTTCATGAGCTATTTTTACATTATTGATATTAATATTCGTCTTCTGCATTATATTTTTCAAATACATAGAACATAATTTATAATGTATGAAGCTCATATGATAGGTAGGGAAATAGTGAATAAACAGACAGTTACAATTTTTATTTTGGAAAATTCTTCTTTAATATTTTCAAAATCATTCTCAAAAAAATTGAAGAAGAAGACAGCTTTATAATTAATAGTAACATTGAAATTCTGAACTTTCTTAAAAATAATAAAATTCATAGCATTAACACCTTTGACTTTGAGAATCTTTTCACCAGCCTCCCGCCTGAAAAATTAATTGAAGCCTGCATTAATTTATATGATTTATACCTTAGCTCCGATTTCATAGATAAAAATAGATGATTAGAAATTTGCAATATTAACATCTGTGAAAATTATCTCTTCAATAGAATTGGCTACTACAGACAAACATGGGATATTCCAATGGGTACTAGTTTTTCCAGTGCACTGGCGAATGTTTTTCTTCATACCTTCGAGAGAGAATTCATAAAAAATAACTTCATTTCTGCCTATCGTTATATTGATGACCTGATTGTATTTGATTTTGACAACCTTGACTTTTTGATAAACTGCTATCCGGAAGAACTAAATTGAATAAAACCAATGATAGTATCAATAATTGTAATTATTTAGATTTAGTAATTGAAATTTTAGATTCAGGAGTTTCGGTTGGTCTCTCTGACAAGAGAAATGACTAACTTTAGGGATCTCTTTGTCACTATTAAACTAACCTTAACATAAAAGTCAAAAAATACCATCCACTCTCAAATCAAAAGAATCAAAAATATTTGCAATAACCATTCTGCTAGTGTCAAGGCCATTGGCAATTTAAATATTAATTTAAAGTTAAACGCCTACCCTGGATATTTCTTTAAAATTAAGAATCGAAGAATTTATTGTTTTCTTAGGTTTTTATTAAATTAATTTTTTACTTCTGAAATTCTCCATTGTGTTGGAAATAGCTATAATACTCACGCCACACCTTCTGACATTTTAGTAAAGGCTCCCACTGGAAATTTCTTTGAATTATAATAATAAAAAATGAAAATAAAAATTATAAGATGCATTAAAACTGTTAAAATTTTTTTTACAATACTAAAAAACAAAATAAAACTATAAAAACTATATAAAAACAACAAAAAAATTCGCAGGTTTTCAGTTAGTGTATCCCTCACTAGATGGAGATAGGTGCGTACACCTATAAACAAAGTTTACTTTGTTAAGCGTCATTCCATTCCACAACCAAGAGAGGTAAGATATTTAAGCCCTTTTTTTCAGACTATGTTTAAAAGACTGTTTTGAATTTCTTCTTTGTGGATAATTGTTATCTTCCTTATTTTGTTTCCAATTTTTTCCGGAATAAGTTCAGGCCTCAGAGGAAATTTTTAATTTCGACCTTAAAGTCGTTTTCCTCGACAGAAAATCTATTTTAATTTTGAATCTGTATGGACGGAGGCTTCTGATGAAATCATCCATCGGATTCTTCGTCCTCCTCGTTCTTTTTCATTCGATTTTTGTTAATATTATTGCATTTTTACCTCTATCACAGTTGAAACTTTCCTTATTTTGTTTTAATATTTTTCTCAATAAACAGAAGATACTCGCAATGATTGTATTAATCATAAATACTCGTCTCATATTGAAATTTATTAGCCAGAATCAATAAAAATACACTATTTAAGCAACAGAATAAAAGAGAAAAATAATTTTTTGAGTATGCAATATATTCAGAAAACTACAATATTTTCTATTTAACATTTTTACTTGACATGTACGTCTCTCCAAACAGTTATAATCAAAACAGATTGCCGAAAATATATCTCATGTTTTTGGGAGAGAAAGTTAAATTGTTTAGCGGTTAATTTTGATGAAGTCTGTAAAAAAATCTTAATTCTGCGTCCATTAACTTACGTTTAGAAAATCCTTATCTGAAAAACGTTCCTTCTAAGACTAAACACATAGGAGAGCATTTTTCAGAACTTTGTCGTTTAATTGCATTAAGGTTATTCTAAGTTTGAGTTTTTAAGTTCATTTTTTTTTCTCGTCTAAATCTTAAAAGAGACGCACCAGATGTTTTTACGAATTTTTTCCGGTGGTAAAAAAGTATTTGTTAAATTTTTCAACTCTATTTACTCTGTTTCTTAAAAAACCCTAATTAGAGTACATTCAAGGTTTTCTTTTTTGATTTTGCTGACATCTTCAAACATGCACGCAGTTCATAAAAAGAACGTTCTTCAGAACTTTGTGACATTAAAGACCTGACTTTAGAGATATATAAACCACAAATAAAAATTATAACTGTCTATTGTTAAAAATTATTTAGTCTTGATATAAAACTTAAAAAAGATATATTTATTCATTTTAAAACTGAGTGTATAAGGTACTTGCGTCGGGGATTTATACATTTTTATTTAACATTAGTTGTTTCATGTTTGTAAAGATTGAATTTAGAAACTGATTTCAAAATTCTGTACACTTTTGTGTTCTATACACAATTTTAATATTTTAAGTCAATACACTATTTTACTATTTTCAGAACTTAATCGTCAATTAACCGATTCATTTAATCACATTTTGATTCCATACGAGTGGCGCCATCTGGTAGTGAATTTGAATTTTTTTCAAAATTCCATAATATTTATTACTATGAATTATAAATTAAAGGTTAAAAAGCAGAAAACAATTAAAATAAAAAAATCTTCTTTTTAGTGCTCTAATAAAAGTGTGATTTTAAAACTGCCTTAATTAAATTTATTATTTCATCGATTGTTCCACTATCATGATTTTTCTCTTTGCATTCCACAAAGCAACATTAAATGTGATAGAACATAAAAATTTGATTGACATATAAATACTCATTAAGTCCAAACTCTAAGCCCATGTATACCGAGAAGCTTACCGAGCTCCATTACCATAATTTTCTGTTCTTTCCATGCATTTGGGAATATTTATCATCCCTAATGCTTTGCGAGTATCTACTGATAATCGGACCCCATTACACCCATTATCTAGTGATGCGATGATATCACAAATAGATTTAAATAAAATGGAATCCTGGATTAAATCGTTTTGTTGCACAGGTCTGCAACCAAAAAACAGCAAAAGATTTTTTGGCTGTTTGTTTTTTCAGAAATAATGTTTCAGGTATAATTTATGGTGAGATTTGTCATTGCAGGGGTTATTTAAATATTTCATTTTTTTTCGAAAAATTCTTTTCTTATCATCTGGAACATTATTTTTCATGGAAGAGACATCGAAGGAGAGATTTTATTACCTTTTTTCAAAAGAGTGAATTTATTTTGTTCTTCATTGAGATCCCTGATCTAATGTGGCCATTTAGGAATCGAATGCAACTTCGATGAGTGGTGCCTATTCATAGAATCCTCAAAAACTATCCAAAAAGAAGTCTTCGCTGTACAAATAGCAATAAACGTGCTTCAATTCCTGTTGGTCATTTAGCACAGTTTAAGATAATTAAAAGATTTAGCTATAATTCTGCAAGCAATAAAGTATGATGAACACGATTGGATAGTTGGGGAAGGGAGATTTCAAAATTTTATTCATACTGTTGCACCCCAGCAATCCCGCTACACGACAAAAAAGTGCTTTCTTTGCTTATTGGACTCATTCAAAGCTGCAAGAGGAACTTGAAAATTCCTTATCCAGATTCTTATGTAGAGTATTTTCCTAAAAACTCGGGAGCCTTTCAAAGAGAAGTCAGGAGAGAGATTCCACCAAGATGTAAATGACATGGACAGGCGCTACCAAGGAAAGTGGGATGCTATTATGACGGCAGGCTACTACTGAATGGTAGAGTGGAACACCAATAAAGATATACACACGAAAATCTATTGGGAAAAACATCAAAGATAAGAACGAAAAAAAGAAAAAAAAACGTTTCCACAGCAGTGAATATTGATCATCAGTTGAGATCATGATTTTAAGTGAAAGGTTTCGCATTTCTTTATTTCTATTATAATGCCCTTTTATATTCACTTGTGTATTATTTAATAAAAATCCAACCGAAATGTTCAGAAAACTTTACGAAATAGAGGAAAGATGAGGCCATTTTCGGTTTCAGCGCACCAAAATTCTGAAAGTTGCCCAAAAAATCCCATGCAGCTGAAAAAACATTTTTCTCCTGCAGATTTGTGTCATTAATTGATAAAAAGTTTCTTATTGAGCACTAGTAGGATTGAACTATAAACGATAATTTCAAATACTACTATATTTCGATTTCAAATATTCATATTAGTTGTATTAGCAGTTTCTTATAAAATACTAAGCTACCACCTGGTTATGTTTGTTTCTGCAATGTGGATCACAATTTTATTATGGCCGAAAGCTTCTGGACATGATGGATGTTATATAACTAACAATTTTAAGAAAAAATGAATAATAATAACAACAATAAGTATAAGCATGGAATAATTAACAAATGGAAAGAAAAAGATTAACCTTTTCCCTCCGCCACTATCATTTTTGCTTTTTTTGTTACATACGAGAACAAAACATACCCGGTTTTCACTTCTTTCATTCCAAACGCTACGTTTGTGCGCCTTGAACGATAAGTGAACACCTTTTATTGTGTTAAGAGATATCTTAAGAGAAAAAAAATATTGATCAATAAAAGCTTTACTGTCTCACGGTGGTCCAGTTTCGTTTCCTAGAAAGACAAAAATCATAGCGTCGAAACTAAAAGCAGCAGAGCTTTGACATTTGCACTGTTTCTAGGAAATGAACTTCGATAGTATCCCATGAAATTTCATAACAATCGGTTTGGTATTTCTTGATTTGTATTAATTTATTTAATTCGTTCCCATTGTTCTCTATGGAGGAAACTGTTGTAATCTGCTCAATAGTTAAAAATAGTTGTATAAAACATAAAAAAAAAATCTGGAAAATTTTTCTAAGTGAAGAAAATAGCTTAAAAATGAGATTTGTAAAATTTCAGCAAAGTCTGGTAGTTATTTTTTTATTTTTAACATTCCAAATATTTGCAGAATTAAAATATATATAATAAATAATAGTACGATAAAAAAATATACAAATGCCTTTCAAGACGATTAAAAGTGAAAGAATTTCGTTAATATAATATAAATGTTATAGGAATACCATTATATCTTAAAACAAACTCACTTTAAAGACTAAAATTGCCGCAGTTTTCACATAAATAATATGTGAATTCAATTTTATGAAAAGCTCTTCATGGAAATATTTCAAAACATTTTGATAACTAACTTTGAAGCGTAATAGATAAGAGTAACGCTCTGCATCATGTGAATTATGTTTCATGTTATTTGTTATGTTTCATATTTTTGTGGTATGTTTTCCTAATTTTACCATTCTCGTAGCTGTAGCTGAAGACAGCGCTTGAGAGGTTCTCACTAAAGCAACCCAACTGTGTTTAAAATTTCAAATCACATCCTTCGCTTTGATTTTCGCTTTTCTGGTGTGTTTATTTCAATTACTAAATCAGGAATAAATATTGAAATCGATTTTAAATACTTCTGAAGCCATACAGCGTTTACTTCTTAAAAATTTCAAATGTGTTTTAGATTGAGTATCCGCCCACTTAAATTCGATAATTTTTTAATAAAATTTTAGAATTAATTGTCGATTGAATTTTTATTAATTCACATCTGGGTCAGGAAAAGTTAGCTTAGTCTTCCAACGGGTTTTTTTCGACTCAGATATTTATTTTTGCGCTATTGAAGAAAAAAGTGAAAATTCTTCACTGACATAGATGATATTAAAAAATAAAATAAATGAAAATATCGGGGCTTATCGGGGCTAATTTTTATAATTTTAGAGAAGATCGAGTACAGAAATGATTTAAGGTAGTCTCAAAGTGTGCAAAGTTGTGCAAATTTTTAAAATTCACTTTAAATTTGAAAATTTAGTTAAAAAAGACTTTTAAAATATAGTATAAAAATATGGAAAATATTAAAATAATCTGTTAAAAATGGTATCATTTACCTGACCTGGAATAAGACATCATGAAAAATCTAATCTAAAATCAGACAGATAAATAGCTATGGAAGTCTTTACAAAACGAAATCCGAAGATCACTGAAACGCGACTCAAGTGTTAGAAAGAAATTCCCCAACTTTAACCTCCGTGAACCCTCCTAAGACTGCGTGTTGATACAAAAAAATTTATGGCTTTCAGGGTTCCAAACGGTTCTCTACCTACCCTCAAAGAAAATAAACTCATTTGACTACCTCAAAATTTCGACTTTTGTCGCGCTACACTGTGGGACGTTATTGTTTAGGAGAGTTGTCTTGGGCCCCTGATACTTTAAAAAATAATCTCAACAAATTTGACTGCATTTTCGTAGTTCCGTTCGCTGCACATCCGTGCATGTTTATTGTCTTCCATGAAAGGGTTAGAATAGTGTAACAAGATAACGCTCCTTGCCATAATGTCACAGTCATCAAGATTAGTTGCAAGAACATGATCAATAGATTTAAGTGCCTCCTTAGTCTTCAGATTCATGGGATCTTAACCACATCAAGACTATCTGGGATCATCTCGTTAGATATGCACGGCGAATTGATCCAACACCTCACCCACTACATCTGTTCTTGATTTTCTTGAGTCTATCTGGCTTTGAATTCCATTAGGAATTTCACAGAACCTCAATGCATCGCTTCCATAATGTTGTTTGTACTGCAAAAAAGAGATTATAAGTGTAGGTGATTTGATTGCGCATATTTGCATAAAAAGATTAAAATTTATTATATTTTGTTAGTTAAAAATGATAAAAATCTACAATTTCAAATCGACAGTCTTTATTTCTTAATAGATCTTTTTCATCTTTATAGTTTTGGAAAGGTTTAGGAGTAGTATGATGACTTTCATGGAAACATACGCAGATTTTCTTTTTATTTCAGGGAGTGGTTTCTCTTATCAATCTTATTGTTGTGGATTTTGCCTACTTCGCAAGGGTAATGGGGGTGAGACTCGGAAATGACCGTACCGGATATAAAATAAGAATGAAAATTCTGGATTGAAGCTTTCACATAATGGAAATAAAGTCAAAACAATATACAATATTTTACTCGCCTTTTTCAACCAAAAAACTTATATCTCTCTATTTATTTATATTCATTCTTCTTTTAGGTCTTAAAAGTTCCCCTTTATTTCAGACTGGATATATATATATATATGTATGTAATAATCTCGCTTAATTTTGCTTTAAATTCTAATATTATATATTTTAAAGGCTTAATGTATTCCAAAATCACTTTTCTTAAACTCCAGTTTCGTTTTATTTCCCGCGCTGGAGGTATGTTAAATCTCGCGTTTTGGCATATTTATTACTAAAGAATATTCATATTCTAATTACTTCCACGCGCCCACATAAATCGCGAAATCAGCGACTTGTTGGCACCCTACTTTTCCCTAAAACACTTACGTAATTTAGTAAAAATAGCTATTATTCCCTTCACTTTCATCACGTGTCTATATGTTAAATCCCCACCTGATTTAAGGGATTTTCTGGGCTCTTTTGACTTGAAACCTTTAACTAAGATGCACATATGTCTGCCACTCTCCTTAAAAATAAACCAAGAATTTGAATGAAATACAAATTTTTGAATGAATACATTTGTATTTCATTCAAATTCTTGGTTTATCATAATGTTCGGGGTAAAGGACAGTGTTTTTAGCTATATGCCAACACTGTTCGCAGAAAACATTATGATTTCACTAATTTTTTAACGGTTAGTATAGATTTTACTTACCCTGATGAGCATCTATACGCTTTTACCGATTTACTACAGTCTCTCCATTTTATTTCAACATTTCTTGACTTTCATGATATTGATATATTTTCCACAAATCTTCTTGAATTGCAGCATTTTTGCGCATTCGTTGCGTTTGTGTTATATATTTCTATATTATTTTATCTTACCCTTTTATATATATATTCCACTTTTGTTTATTTTCTCTCTTGAAGAACTTTCGGCTTTTTCTTACCGCAGATTTTTTTCTTGACATTTTGTTTTATGAATGTTTATGTTGTATATGTTGCTTTTACATTTCTGCTATGTTTGTTTCTTATTTGTTATATATATATATATATATATACCCTTGTTTATATATAAACCCTTAATTACAAGCTATACAGTCATGCGTTGCTCACTGCATTCTGTTGATGGAGTTTAAATCGAGATAATATTCTTCTTCAACTTTGATTATCTGTTTGGGGAAAAAACATCCTTTACAGTTCCTCTTTCTGTCATTCCAACCCACCCGCATATTAGTAATTGCTTCTGTAGGTGGGTTGCCGCCCTTCGGGAAAAAATAAATCAGAATAAGTGCTTATGATGGGTGCTGGGGATGCTTGATGGGGTCTTTTTCTTATACAAACTGAAGGGGAGTGAGCAAGAGGGGCCTAATTTTGGGGGAAGATCTAGGCGAGGAAGCCATGAGTTTCTGTGAGATGAGAGGATTACTGATGTGTGACTTGACCTGAAATGCTTCAATTTATCTTAAGAGGGGACTGTCGGCTATGATGCTGTTCAGAAGATTGCTCTGGTATACCATGGGTTGCGTTCGTTCATAAAAACTGAGGCACATTATCTGTTGCTTCTAGGGAATTAAGCCTTAGTGCAGTCCATTTCTAAATGTCCTCGGTATGATTTAGTAAGCGAAACTGTGGCCGAATCTCGTTAATGTGAATTGTAGCGAAAAAATACATCAATTAATGGTAAGAGAAAGCAGACGTGGGGATTGATGTTGTTGAGATGATTGGATTGGATCATAGAACAGATCATGTTTTAGTTGTAATCTATTTATGAAGTGAAACAAATTGGTTTGAATTGTGTTTGCCCTTATTCTTTGCCCCCGACATGATCCAGCAAGTAAATACAATCTGGAATTTAGCTGAGATGAACAATATCTAACAGTGGAGAATCGATAGTGCTAATCGATATCGATACTATGATGCCTCAGGGGAAAACCTTTCAACCTATAATGCTTTTTGGGTCCTCTGTAGTTTACTAAATGAGCACAGTTAATGTATTATGTTATTTTCAGGAAATATGACAACCATTGCATTAGTTTTCTTCTATTTCTTCAACTCATTGGGCCTCTGTATTTTTAATGGAATTTCTCACACATTTTTCTACCTCAGATCTCATGTAATATCTCTTTAGATTGAACTTTTTAAATTGTAAAATAGAGAGTAATAAATATTAAAAGTTTTTTACCCGAAAAATCTGTCCGGCTTTTTATTTTCTATTGTTCAAACTTTTAAGATCGTTAATGAACTTTAAAAGCAAATTTTGTTACGTAATGAAAAATAAAGAAGTATGTTATTACCAGTATACGTGACAAATTATTTATGGTGTTCTTTCGACAATTTCCATATGATCAAATTTTGAAACTACAATTCAGAGTACACCAGAATTTCTACGAAAATTGAAGTTATAAGAAATATAAACATAAGTTTAAAAGAAATATGCCAGCAATTGAGATGATTATTGAATATTTAAAATTTTAGAAGAATATTTAGAAAAAATAGTTAAATTATAAACAGTTTTTAACCAAATAAATGGTATGTAATATTACAAAGAGGAGACCAGAGCAAGTTGACGATGTTGACAGTTAAAAAGTTTAATAAATTCAGTTTTTGTGGTAAATTTTTTTTCTTTGCTTGTATTGTTATGTTGACTTTTTTACGTGTTGTACCTAAATGAATAAATTTTTATTTTAATATAATCAAAGTTATTTTGCCATTTGAAAATATAAAGTGACAATTCTGATAAAAGTTGCATATATTTTTATTTTTAGAAACTATAAGACAGAGTACTAATTAATTAACCCCTGGTCTTACGTTTTTGATTAACTTCCTAATTAGATGTCACCCATTTGGGATATTTTTTATTATTTCAATCTATTTAAGATGGTAAAGGATACTTGAGACATTTAAGCGTGACCAGGTGATTTTTGTGTTTAAAACTAATTGTTACGTTGATTTAATTACAGATTTAAAGAGCGTAAGGGCACAAAAGAGCTGAAGGTATGATATGCGACGCCGACCAAGAAGTGGTTAAACATTGTCAAGTATTTTTTCTTTATTAGTATGTAATGAAAGCCTTATTTTGTTTAAAATGTTAGCTAATAGTAAATTAGTATAACTCAGAAACCAGTATTTTTTATTTGCAAAATTTCGACACACATTTTTCTCATTCAAAGTTTAAGCAGCCCTCGTGCCACCATGTGTGGCATTTGCAACACTCTATTCAATTTTCTAACGGAGGGTCAACATAGATCTCATCATACGCAGGATACTGCATTGTATTTTCTTTGGATGTTTGAACTGAAGCCATGAGTGTCAGAAATTCGGGCTTAGTTTTTTTTGGAGGAGTCAAACTTCAATTTCTTTGTAATAACTCTTTTTTGAACCCCGAACCTCTTGTTTTAGTGGCTTTGAACATTATTTTTTCACCTTCTATGTTTCTTTCTGAACCAACATCGCTTTCACAGATAAGCTTGTTAAAATATTTTATGTAGGTCCTTACGCCTTAAAACATGTTATGAAGCAATTTGTGAATCATGTAGCTCAAGAAAATAATACAAAATAAATACAAAAAATTCACTTAAGCATCAAAAAGAAAACAGTAAAAAGCACTTGAGGCAAGACGACAAAATTGTCAACTTGCCCTGATTGGAAATGTTAAAATTCATTTTTTTGGTGGGATTAATAAGAATAGGATATAAATAAATAGTGACTGTGTGGAAAGCGTATTGTCTCAGGTAATCATGCACAGCAAAAAATAACCAAATATCTTAGCTGTTAGTCCACGAGATCATACGTCATGAAAATTACAACACGTGATAAAAAACACGAACACCATCTAACTAACGAAAAGGCGACAGTGGTTTCACTGTGCGAGTTTTTAGTGTCTAGCAGTGTAGAGCGCTAGTAATATCCTTAATGGTAGTGAAGTTTAAGTTGGATGAATTTAAAATTAATCATTCTTCATCTTACCGGTTCGTCAACTTACCCTGGTCTCCCCTATATAAAGAGAGGTGCAAAATTCATTATGATGTATTTAGTAAGTTTTGACTACTGATTTGCATGTTGTTTAAGGTATTTTCATAATAATAAGTGCCTTTGATATCTTCAGAGGTAACTCACAAGTGTACTCACAAAATTTCAAAGCTCTAGCATATCAGGAAGTGAGGGAATAATCGATTGCAAAATTCCTTCTTCACAAACATGAATTAAAGCAATTTAAATAAAAGTGTATAAATTTTTTTCACCAATGAAAACATCCGGTAGCAGTTCATTTCTACTTCATGGACTTTACTTTTTGAATTACATGTTCGGTATAATGATGCATTTGATTCTTTTTGTAAATATTCGATATTTTACTAAATTTTTCGTTTTACTTTGCGCATTAAATTTTGAAAAAATAAAATTAGGCAAAAAATTGACATCTGATATAAATAAAGAATATTATTAGAAAGAAAATTATAGATGCGATAAAATTAAAATTTCCGAAGAAGAAAGGCATTGAAGTAAGAGCTATACGTAATTTTTAAGGTTTCAATTTGGATTTCTGTCCATTAAAGGATCGAAAATAGAATGATAGAAAAAAATTTGAAAGGTTAATATTTAGCATCACAGAAATCTGATGTCATTTTGAAGCGCAAGGATAGCTTATGATTATACTTACATTTTGATTTTAAAAGCTTACTTTGAGTTGAAAACATTTAAATTTTTTTTAATGAAGTAATGTAACTTCGTTATGATTTTGAATAGGAAGAAAATACTTGAAGTTGGTTTCGTTCGAAGTATAAAAACGAATATTAGACGATTTTGCAACTATTTAAAAAATTAAAATTTATCAACTATTATGATTACATTTCCAATAAGCAATTAACAACGTAATAGACATATCGACCAGGAAGGATTCTCATCGATTTTGTATAGTGTTATGGAAATCGTTTCCAGAATAATATACAGTGCACTCCCGATTATCCGGGTTAATCACCGGGAGGGATCGCACGGACAATAGAAAAACACGGATAATCCGAAAACCCCTTTTTATTAAGAAAAAAAAATCAACATCAGTACAAAAATATAAAAATTACTTACATTTGCATGCTGTATAACATCAAACTCGGAATTTTCCTTTTAATATTTACTGCTTAAAAAATCTGTAATGCGACTTTGCTTCTGCTGTTTGTTCATCTCTTGTCGTATATCGACACATATTTTACGAACCGTAGTAATGTGACCGTAATCAAATCCTCTTTGTCCCATATAATCTAACAAAGTTTCCACAGATTGTAGAGCAGCAGAATGAGAAATTGTATTTCCTTCATTTAGTACATCTTCTGCATCAGTACGAGTTGATTCTCCATTATCAAGTTTTTGAAGGATTTCTAATTTTTGCTTAACATTTGAAACGTTTTGTTTTCGTTTCACACCACTTATTTTTACCAGTAAAAAATTCACGCTACTAACTGACGATAAACAAGACGCAAAAACTAAAGGAACACGCGCGAAAGTGAAAAAAGACGAAGAAGTTAAAGAATGACGTGTCAGGAAGAAGCGTGTGCCTACGAGAATGAGCTAGCAGGAAGTCTATGATTCATTTCTCAGAAAATTAGGGGTCCAACGGTAGAGATTGCACGTGGAGGAAGAAAAAAACTATTCTTTTGCCTCCGCCGTCACGGCTCACTAGTTTAACAGAATGAATCTCTTGATTGAACATCAACATCGATTTTACATGCGTGATAAGCGTGAAAATGTTTCTCTTTAATTTTTTTTGTGAGTCCGGAATGAGCACGGATAATCCGCGCACGGATAATGGAGAGTATACTGTATCTCATTTACTTGTATAGTTTAATCGATTCATTAAGCACTACTATTTATTCGATAAAGTCAGTTAGACTGATAAATCGATTTAAATAACCTGTAGAGGAATATGAAGCAATTGCTCAATATTTCAATATATTTTATTAGGCCGTTTATGGCATACAATTCCATTCTGAATATTTAAGTTCTAATCCTTTCTAGATTCACATTTTACAAAGGGAAATATTTATGCATTTCCTTAACGAAGCATCATCATTCGTTTTAAGCTAAATATTCATATTATTCGTATAATAGCTGAATCATAGCTCAGTAAGAGTTTCGTATTTACTATCATATTTCTTAAAATACTGAATATCAACTTCAAGAAACTTGATTCGTCCCGTTAGAAAGAACTAGATTAACTTGGAAAAATTAAACAATTTAAAACGAAAAAGGAAAGAGAACCACAACACAAGAATTTTCTAACTATTTTTTTAAGGGATCTCCCAAGAAATTTAGGATATTAAATGTAGGGGGAAATCAGAGCTAGATGGCGAATGGCTTATTTTTGGCAGTACGGATACCAATAGCCCTCTACACTGCTGCGTACTAAAAAATCGCGTAGTGAAGCCAGTGACGCCATTTCGTTGTTTGTTATATGGTGTTAGTGTTTCTTGCCTGACCTGTTGTAGTTTTCAAGACCTTCAACGTAAGATTTAGTGGACTAACACCTAAGATATTTATTTATTCTTTGCTATGCATGACTACCTTAGACAATACGTTTTTCAGAATCACCGGAAAAATTTTAAAGTCGTGCGAAAAATCGCCATATTTGATAACCAACCGCAATATCAAACTATGCAAATTTTTTAGAACTTAACTTAATGCTACCGAATAATGTACCGAAATATATTTGTAAAAAAGCCCTGATATTATGTGGATTATGTAAAAATTATCAAAATCAGCGGATGGTAACTTGGAAAAAAGTATAAAGTCGTCTGCTGATAACGCCATCTGAACGAATAAATAAACTGAAAAAGCATTTTATTCCGATTCTAGAAACGAATGCAAGTTTTGTGGATACAAAATTGTTTTATTGTTATGCGTTTTAATGCCATTACGACAGAATGACAATTAATAGAAACTGAAAATGGTAAAATACTAGCTTTTAAAGGTGCTGGTTACAGTGGTGATGAAATTGCGCGAAAAATTGGCAGATCGAAGGCTGTAGTTGACCGCTTTATCATTAAACCTGGTAGCTATGTCACAGAAAACAAACAGGAAGACCAAAGATAATTTCTTCAAGGCCAAAAGGGCAGATCCAGAGACTCGCCTGCAAGCAAAAAATGTCTTTAGCGCAAATTAAGGATAAGATACAGTTGCCCTGTGTCAGTCAAACAATAAGAAATGCGCTGCATGGAAATCCTAATGCTATGTACAAGAAGTTGAAAAGAAAACGTCCACTTTCTAAACGGAATTATGATTCACTTATAAATTTTGTCTGGGAACATTTAATAGCTGGCACCAACTGGAATGATGTGGTGTTTTCGGACGAAAACAAGTTTTATTTAAATGATTTAGACGGATTTAAGTTTTACTGGTATGATCTGCATAAATAACACAACCTTTTTTCAAAACGCCAATTCGGAGAGGGATTTGTCATGGTTTGGGCCGTATTTGCCGTAAATGGTGCAACTCAAATTGCTTTTGTCGAAAATAAAATAAATTCAGTATTATATCAAGACATACTGGCAGTTAATTTGTTGCCAATTTCTCCTCTATTTACTTCTGGATATTGAACATTTCAACAAAACAAAGCATCTGTGCATATTTCATACTCTACAAAATCCTAGATGAAAGCGGTATCATACAAAACCCTGGTAAAAACTCTTCAATAGCCATCTCGGAGTCCCAACCTGAATTCATTATCAAAATTTTAGGACATTCTGGCTCGATATGTTTGCAGGAATGAGCTACAGTTGAGAAGAAACTCTGAGCTAAAAACCACAACAAAAAATTATTGCAATAAAATTGACCCGGATACCTTCCAAGCTCTTTCTGGATCTATGAATCAATTATTAATATAAGTCATAGAAAAATCAGGTTCCAACATCACTTATTAAAGAATAAATCATATCGACTCCATACTTTTTTCCAACTTCAACTGTATGGTAATTTCTCTAATTTCTTATAAAATTTTACATATTGTAAATTGAACTTAAATTTATTTTTGCTGTGATTTCATTATATCACGAAGTATCTTTACATTTCAAAATATTTCAATTTCATAAAAATGTGATATATATTTCTAGTCTTATGTCATGTACTTTTGAAACTTTATACTTTTTTCCAGGTCTGTATTTATTTTTATCCAATTCTTGTTAATCCCACCAATAAACAAAGACTTTTACCAATTCCAATCAGGGCAAGTTGATGATCTCGTCATCTTTTCCCATGTGCTTTTTACTGTTTTCTTTTTGGGAAATATATGATTTTTTAAAATTTATTTTGTATAATTTTCCTGAGTTACATGATCCATTGTCTGTCCCATAACATGTTGCAAGGCGTAATACCCACAGAAAATATTTTAATAAGTTTACCTATGAAAGAGATGTCGACTCAAAAAGGCACACAGAATGTGGAAGAAGAACGTTTTAAGCAGCAAAGAAAGAGGCTAGGCTGCATAAAAGGAGTTATTACAAAGAAACTGTATAAGATAATTTAATGGAGCGTTGTAAATGCCCCACATGGTAGTTCGAGGGCTACTCAGACTCAAAATTTGTCTAATTTTTGTAAATGAATAACACAAGTTTTGAGTTTTATTAATTTACTATGAGCTTAAATTTAACTAAAATAACCCTTTCATTACATACTAATCAAGTAAAAAATACTTAAAAATGTATAATTAATTAGTCTTCTGCCCTATATTTTCTAAAAATAAAAATGTATTGAACTTTTATCATAATTTTCATCTTGCTTCGTGGCCAAAGTCATCTTGCTCCAGGAGAGGGGCAAGTTGGCACCTTTACTTTGCCTTTTTTAAATGGCAAAATAACTTTGATAATATTAAAATAAAAATTTTTCAATTTAAGTACAACACAAAAAAGGCCAATCTAATAATACAAGCAAAGAAAAAAATTTAGCTCAAAAATTGAATTTATTAAAAATGGTTAAATGTTAATATCGCCATCTTGCTTTGGTTTCCCCTACTCTTATTGAGAAAAAAAAGTTGGTTTAAAAATGTTTTTGAGACAAAGCAGGTATAGAAAGTCATTTTGACAGAACGCGCGGCGGAAAAAAGCCGACATGAATTACAATTTATCTAAAACAGGACTGTGTAGCTGAAACACATTTGAAACATATTAATAACATATGATACGTAGAATAAGAGGAATGTTTTAACATATATCTGAAAATTATTAATTTTCTTTCAGAAATATCAAAAGTGAAATAGAAAAAAGACAAAAAAAAACCCACCCTAAACGACAAGCCTAACTTAGCGAGTCCGAAAGATTTCTTCAGATACATTTGGTTACAGATTCTCTTTCGAAAACAACTGCGTTTTGTACTAATGTTATCATTTGCAATATCTAATTGACTATAAAACATCTACTTGACGCTATAAATATAGGTCTAATTCAAAATTTTTCTTGTGTTTTCGTTAGAAATCTCACTGGACAAACTTCCTATCGCTAGAACTTAATTTAACAAGTTCTTGAAATTTTAACCGTTATTCAAGGTGTTCGGTCAAAGGCGCATAAACTGTCAAGAGCGAGGTTCCTCGTTCGGAGTACACGGAATTCACCAGAGAACCAGATTTCTAAGAGAGTAGGTTTCGAGAAAAATGCGATAAAAAAGTTTGCCTCAGATTTAGAATACTGAAAATAAGATGTATTGGAATTATCTGATATAGGTTATGGCCATCAGGTACGATTCCTGCAAATTTGTTTGTATGCAGGCATCGGAAGGAAATTATTTATTGAGCCTCATTTCTTACAGAATGAGTTTGTTGCTTTGAAAGCGGTGAGTTATTATCGAAATACAAGGTGGTCCTGCCGATGCAAATGCTGCTGTTCTTGTTTCCATTAGGGGGAATTTAGCTTATTTTTTATTCACCGGATGTGACGTCATACATATTTTCGCATTTTTCTAGAAAACTCAGCCTCCCAGCGAAGAATCTCATTATGCACAGTTTAAGCTGCCTTGACAGAGCACCCTTGACAAGTATAATATCCTCAAATAATTTCACTACAATTAAAGGAAACTAGGGATATTTGACCCTACTTTTACTTTTTCTTATATTTCTCGAATATTTCAATTTTCATCATCATAAAAATATTTGTTTTTAAGAAGGATAAATGTACTTATGGTAAACTGATATCTCATTTAATCATCATGAAATCGCCTAGGGTCAAGATACTTGACCCTATTGGTAAGGATACTTGACCCTATGGGTAGGGATACTTGACCCTATGGGTAGGGATACTTGACCCTATATGCAAAGATTATTTAAATTCTCTTGATAATTTGTATGTATGCGAAATTCAGATATTAGGTTAATACTACTGAATTACAAAAGGTGTATATTATCGAAAAATATTAATGAAACTAATAAAAAAAATAATGTGGAATCTATAAAACGCAGTTGTTATTAATAAAATCTAGTTAATAAATTAAATTAGTCAAGTCATTAAATTAAATCTAGTTATTAAATTAAATTAGTTCAACATTTAATAAAGAATTAAACTATTGATTTAATTAAATGATAAAAATTACAGCAATGGAAGTGGGAACCTAGCAGCGTCGTTAGCGCGTTAAAGAAATGCCGGTTTTGGAAAATTAGAAATAAAAAGAAGAATAGCATCAAAATTGAAAAAGGGATCTAAAAATGTTGTGTAAAGCTAAAAATAATAAGCTATAAATAAAGCTTAATAGATTTACTCGGTTCTTCTAATATTTAAAGAAAATTAAAAGCAAAAGAATAAAAATATATTTTAAGAGAAAATTCAAATCAAGAAAGAAAGACAAAGTCAATAGAAATGGCGAAAAGTTAAACAAAACCAAACGATGGCAAATAGTTAGAGCAAAAGATTTTTATTCAGATAATAAATAAATAAATAACACTTTCTTTCAGGCGTGGAAAAAACAGATTGATTAAATTTCAATTCTTTTTGAAAATCTTCATAATAGAATAATTATTTGTATTATTTGAAATTATCATATTAAAAAGAAATTTTATACAGTAAATAAAATTTTAAGTAATTATTCTCTATATTTGAGTTGCTATTTTGCCAACAAACTCAACGAATCAGAAAACTGATCCCAGCCACAAAATGTGCTTCGGTCGGCTACGACATCGGAGCTGCAATAGCTTTTGATAGGGTCAAGTATCCCTAACTTGATTTTTTCTAAATAATCTAAAAATTAAATCACTTAGAATTAAGATTCTGCATAACATAGCATATCAAATTAAATATAGAAGTATGCTTAAAACTCAGAAATATTTTAATTCATCTTATATTCAGTAGTAAACTTCCTATCCACTGAGGAATGAAAAAGTGAAAATTTACTTTTGTGTCCTCAAAATATATTTACCTACGCACCATTACGATGGTTTTTCAGATTGGAATGAAAACCCCCTCCAATAGATCATATGACCAAAGGTCAAATAAAAACAGCACACAAAAATTACCAATTATCTCACAAGCAGAGAAAATCACGTAAGGTCAAGTATCCCTAGTTTACCCTATCGAAAACTTTTCTATTGATTGAATTATTTTTTCACTTAAGATTAGAGTGAAATATTGGCCAAATTTCATTAAAATGCTGCAATGAACTAGGACTAGTTAGATCTTTTTCTATTTAGGAAAATGTTATTCAAATAAAGTATGTAGAATTTCATAAAGGTTATCAGAATTGATTTTTTTTACTTCTTTAACTCTATGGAAACATTGACTCAAAATTTCAATAACTTAGGAAGTAGAATCTGCCATTTAGAGTGAATGTCTCAAAAATGATTTTCATGACGGTCACCAAAATAGATTTTTGCTTCCTTCTGTCTATGGAAAATGGACATGAAACTTCAGTGAACTTGTCAATTGTCAGTCTTGATTGTAGATGACAAGAATTTAAACTATGATTGTAATTTAAAGCTATTACATTGATCTCACTAACTATAGATGATATGTCACTTGATCATTTTTTTAGATAGAATTTGTTCAATTGTTTACCATTGCTGGAAATTTGGGGAATATATTAAATTCAACATTTTTACAGCAGTTCTATTTAACTATAAAACTTGCTTGCTAACAGTTTGATTCGAGTCTTTCAAAATTAGTTGTTACTAATGTTTGCAACTATGCAATTAGTTTAATTGCATAGTTGCAAACATTGGTTTTTGTTCTCAGTTTCATTTTCCTGAACATCAACCAGCTTTCTTAAAGGAATTTTATCCTCCATCACTAAAAGCTTAATAAAAAGGAATACAAGTTTAAGTACAAGTATAAATCAATAAATCCAACTTTTAATGTAGTTTTAGTTTAGGAAGAAGGACTTCAGCGGCTTTTGTTTTGTAAAAGATCAAAGCTTATCGCATTCCCTAATTCAATAAAAATAAAACTTCAAATTAAACTTAAGCAATTAAGATATACGCCTAAAATTCAAAAAGTTTCGATTTGAATTAAGGAAAAAATAAACTCAATGGAGCAAATTCAGCTTCTTTTGATTGTTTGAGTTGTTTTATTGCTTATAGCCGCTCTTCCAGAAGCGCATTTAAGCTGTTTTGACAGAACCGAAAAATAAATTGAAGATTTCATCTGCCCATTGGCAGATCTTAAATTTTAGTTTCTTTTTTTTAAAAAAAGAAATAATAGTTCACCATTTAAGCGTCTTTGCTACCGAAAGCCTTTCGTTTTGAGACAGTAAAATGTTTAGAGTTCCTATCTGACACACTGGTTCGTTTTAAGAGGTTTATAGATAGATGTATTTTATTAAAACTTGTGAATGAATTGACTTGAACGGTATGTTTCAATGGTAACTTTCAGAAAATCAACTTTTGTATAAACCACGTGTTTACGCGGTTTATACAAAAGATGATGTTTTCAACATCTGCTTAAATCAAATAAAAAATGCGAATTATCGGAAAATGCAAATAAAACGGTGCATATACACTGAAGAGCCAGAAAAACTGGTACAGGCTTGCGTTTGCAAATAACGGGGGTATGCAACCAATCATCGTAACCCGATGCTGTAGGCAACGCCTATATAAGACAACAGATGTCTGACAAATGTACTAGATCGGCTCCTGCTTCTGAAATGGCAGGTTATCAAGATTTAAGTGACTTTGAACGTGGCGTTATAATCGGCGTACGAGAGATGGGATATAGCATCTCCGAAGTAGCGACGAAATTTTGATTTTCTCGTACAACCATTTCACGAGTGTACTGTGAATATCGAGTATCCGATAAAACATCAAATTTCCGCCTCCGTGCGGCCGAAAAAAGACCTTGAAAGAACTGGACCATTGACGTCAAACGCTAATCCTTAAACGAAATAGACGTGCAACACTTCCTCATATTGCCGCGGATTTCAATGATGGAGCATCTACAAGTGTCAGCGTGCGAACTGTTCAACGGATCTTCATTAATATGGTCTCTCAGAGCCGAAGGCCCACTCGTGTACCGTTGCTGACTGCACGGCACAAAGCTTTACTCCTCTCCCGGGCCCGACAACATTACCATTGGACTGTTGACGACTGGAAACACGTTGTCTGGTCTGACGAGTCTCGTTTCCAATTGTATCGGACGGATGCACGTGTACGAGTATGGAGACGGCATCATTAATCCATAGACCCTGTTTGTCAACAGGGGACTGTTCAATCTGGTGGAGTCTCTGTTATGGTATTGGACGTGTGCAGTTGGCGTGATATGGGACCCCAGATACGTCTAGAGACGACTCTGACAGGTGCCCGATCACCTACACTCATTCATGTCCATTGCGCATTCCGACGGATTGGGAAAATTCCAGCAGGACAATGCGACACCCCACGCGTCTAGTGTTGCTACCAAGTGGCTCCAGGAACACTCTTCTGACTTTAGACACTTCCATTGGCCACTAAATCCCCAGAGATGAACATTATTGAAGATATCCGGGATGCCTTGCTACATTCTGTTGAGAATAGATCTCCGCCACTTCGCAGTCCTATGGATTTGTGGACTGTCCTGAAGGATGAATGGTGTGAATTGCCTCCAAGATACCTTCAGACATTAGTCGAGTCCATGCCACATCGTGTTGCGGCACTTCTGTGTGTGCGTGGGTGCCCTACACGATATTAGGCAGGTGTACCAGTTTTTCTGGCTCTTCAGTGTATTATTGAAAAACTTCTTTAATAGAATAAAAATTTCTTTTCAATTTACCCCAAAAATTGGTGGAAACTTTCTCAACTGTGGAATATATACCTTCTACATGTAACCCCTTAACCCCTTCTTAACCCCGTAAATTGCCGAACCGTCTTTTGAACTAAAAAGTAGAAAATAGAATAAAAAATAACTATTTAGTACACTAATAAAAGTGTTCAGTTAAAAATCAGATAACACAGTCCAATACATATTTTTTGACTGACTTTATTTGTATTTCATGTACTGAAGACCAATATAACGTTAGTAGCGTTATTTTTGTTAGCACATTAAATTAAGCTTCGGGTATAGGCCTTAAATGAAAAAACTCATGCTTAATAAATTTTATAAAACATTTTAATTAATTAAAAATACATAGCAACACTTCTGTAAATATGCAATAGGTTAATTAAATATTAGAAATGAGAATAATCAAATAAAAACTGAACGAAAAGTTAATAGTTGCACTCCGAAAGCTTTTTTTTGTTTAACATCCTTGAATGACATCCTTTATACGTTCTCTTTGATGACCCCGACAGTAATCTGCCATCATATGTGTGTCCCATCTGCACTGGTCTCGGTTCACCATTGTCTATATGTCCTGGTAAAAACATTCCGCTTGTTCTTCACTCGCCAAGTATCGCCAAGAATTTTTGGGAAATAGTTTAAATCGATGTGCAAGTAATGAACTTTTAGGCTCATAACGTCGCGAAGAGAATCAATTTTAGAAAGTAATTTGATTTATTGTCAAAATGTAAAGAGAAAATAAAAACAAAAACGCTCAGAGTCTAGCTTGAAAAAGAGACAATAATAATAATAATATTCAAATGAACTA
>BGPR01003910.1:77208-113541 GCA_013235015.1 Araneus ventricosus
TGTCAAATGTACTTAAATGAATGTACTTGTCCCTGTATGTCAAATTACTTAAAAGAAAGGTATGGAAAGTATGAAATTGATAGAAGAATTGTACATGACTGTATTTTTAGAAATAAAATATTCAAATTTATACGCTTCTCATCTTTCATGGGTAAAATGTTTCCTATACACTAACAGCATGATGACGCGCGAAATTTAAGTATCGTTTCAAAAAAGTCCCAGAGAGAAGAAAAGACAAAAATACTGAATTAGATCACTTATTAAACTTCTTTAAGATCGAAATTCATGTTGCTGGTTCGCATTTCAAGGACTCTACACCAATTAGAAACGAAAAGACTGACTATTTAATGAAATAATAATATTGTTATAATAGTGTGTAAACTTTGTATTGATAATACATTTACACAAATTTTACAAAGTTTGTTCAAAATGTTTTCCAACCATACGAATACAGAAGAGAATTCGTCTGATAAAATTTCTCCTGACTTGATGGAGTTTATTTTTGATTATTTATAAAATGGTTGTGTGGAGCACCGATTAGTGATGGATATTATTTGCCCACACAAGCCTTTCTGCACTACATTATGGTATGCACATCTGATTTTATAACTAGTACTATAAAATTGAAAGACATTTTCCAAGAATTCTAATTTATTCTAATTGAAAATGAGAGGCAGACATTTGTTTTCATTGCTGTCATTCGCATTTATGCTTGAAATATTTAGTTAAATTTACGATTAATCCCTTAACACACACATATTTTAACGAAAGACTACGTTCCTCCCATTGAGGTCTCAGGAAGGAATTTGATTCACACGCCAAAACGCCACAAAAAACGTTGTATGGGAGATCCTCTATATCTCGGTAACTTCATATGTTAAAAGCATAACTAATGCCTTAGTTTAGAGATAAAGGGTAACAACAGAAGTTACAAAAAAAATTGAAAATCGGAATTGTAGTTCAGCGACTACTGAGTCGCAAAGTTGGGCAAAAATATGAATGAATTGGTGACACCCGCGCACAGTTGGCTGACGCTCTCTCTTGCCACGTTTTCGCGAGGGAGATTTCGTGATTGAGTTGCAAATTTTGTTTCGACAAATTTAATACAATAATGGCTCCAAATGTAAATTTACAAAGAAGGAAACGCCAAATGAGATATAGAGAAATTAAGAAAAGAATTGTTGAAGCAGGAGAAGCAACAAAAGAAACAGCAGGAAAAGGAACAAAAGAAGCAGCCGGAGAGGGAACGAAAGAAATAGCAAAATAAGGAACGTTCGACCTTACTTGCAAAAGAGAGATGTAAACGATATTATGAGAATAAGAAACAAAAGAAAATAGCAGCAGAGGCAGCTAATTTGCAATTAAACGGAGGTGCTTCAACATCAACAGGTTCGTTCACAATGAGTTCAGGTTTGAGTTTGCCTCTTCCAAATTACAGTGTAGAGTGTCTTCCAAAACGAATTTGGGAGGAAATCGTGGACATTATACAAAACACTTTGTTAAAAATTTTACAGAGAACGAATTTGGATATGTCTGTAATGCTTGCGATAGACTGTGGTTTCTCAAAGATGTAACACCGCGAGTAAAGTGGTCCTACGCCTTTAACATCAGCGGCTGTTTGAAAAAGACAGCCTCCCGTCATTTTTTAAAAAAAATATATCTCTAGTTCTTTTTGAAATAATTCTGAAATTTCGCACATCACCTAACTATTATATTGGGAAGTATACACTTACTGGAGTTTTTGTGTAAGGAAACAATTCAAAACTAAATTTTGAATTTGTTAAAATATCCCTCTACAATTTTTTATCGATTTCGTAAAATTCTGTATCTTTATTTTACACAACTTTACAATGTCGAGGATCAATGTATACGGAATATTGCAGTTGAACATGGCTATCTAAGCGTCAGCCATTGATTCTATTTATATTTAGAAGAAAGGAAGTTTAAAAGGTTATAAAAATACAAAAAATTAAGAGTGAATTATTTTCGTTTCTGAAGTAATTATGAAAGACCTACTTTAAAAAAGAACTGATTCAAGGTAACTGGGACGCTTTGTATGTACCGGGAAAGAAAAAAAAAATCGATTTTTTGATCTCAGTCTCATAAAATAGGGGAAATTTCACCGATTCCGGTAATACATATTATATATATATTTTAAATGCCGAAAGCTCATAAACTAAATTTTAAAAATGTGAAAAACGGAGACGCTGTATTAAAAATATTAGGAACGCATATATAAAATACTTTTCATTCATATGAAATTTCATACTTTAATATTTATAAGCATTAGGCATCTGTTAAGCCTGCTTTTATTTATTTCTAAGCAGTCTTCTTCTTTCTAATTCTTCTGTCCTGAATCAGATCAGATCCATGAGATAGTTCGCCTTCATCACCTCCAACATGAAATCCGGTCGCTTAAGCAGGTCATCATACACCAAGACAACACAGTCAAGTAGATGTTGCGGAGTGGCCTCAATCATGTTGCACTTTGTGCAGATATTGAACTTCTTATCACCACGAGAGAATCTGAGGATTTTTAAGTGACCGGAAGCTAAGCGAGCCAAAGCTGTTTGGTCTTTCCTATCCCCCTTAAAATGTATAGTAGCACCGGGGCCTTCACTACGATACCATAAATGAGCTGGTGGATGTCTCCAAGAAATGTTAACAAAGGCCCTTCTTCTTGAGTATAACTCAAGGAAGGTCAAGGGTTCTACATTGGTCTGAGGCATGGTAGTACCTTCTTTAGCAAGACTATCAGCAATATCGTTTTCTAAGCAGTAATACTTTTAAGATGCTAGTTATATTTTAAAGTAAAATGATATTCATCATTTTTTATCTATATTTTAAGTGTATTAAAATGAAAATAAGTTCACTGCAATTATAGAAACTTTACTCGCATATTATGGTATTTTTGAGGTGATTTGATACAAAGTTGTTTGTTCTGAGTTTATCGATTTGTAGCTATGTATTTGCACATTATTGCATCTCAACACGTTTGATACCTGCTAACAAAATCAAATACTTTAGGATACAAATATCTTTCTGCTATTTTATCGTGATCACATTCTTTTCATATGTGCTATACTTTAATTTGATAAATTTTTATTTGGAAAAATTCCGTTTTATTTACAACTCAAATTTCGACGATTTGTAGACAGCATTCTAGCTGTATTAATAATTTTATTAAATATTAAAAGAATCTTTTAGAAGTGAGTCGTTCTTACTAAATGTTGTTTCGCGAAAGGCATTATATTTATTATATACCATCGTTATTTTCATTTATTTCAAATAAAAGTAATTTACTTTAGCTTCAGTTTCTTGTTTTTTCCTTAATTTGTTAATTTGACGAGTCATAAAAAGGTTCGGTTGAAGCGGAGCAATAATCATGACTAAAATGAGTTTTGGAAGAGAGGTTGAATAAATCGTTTGATTTGAGAAAAAACTGTTTCTCCTCTTCTAGCCTTTGTGTTGAGTCCAATTTTATGTCTCTTAAAGCATGCTAACATAATTTGCGAAGTTATCATGATTTGATTCAGTGGATGGAAACTCTTTTCATGAGAAGAACATTTTCCGGTTGCAGTAGTGACAATGATACGATTAGCAGATGATGCGTAAAAAGCATTTCGCTACGAAAAAAAATCGTCATATTTCATTCATGGTTCAAAGAAGGGGATAGGTAAAAAGCAAGGATAAAATTGACTTATCTTGAAAAGTCCAGTAGAAAATAAGCAAAAACATTTATGTTCAACGTAGCAGTACCCTTTAACGTATATATGAAATTCAATCGAAAGAGAAATATCATAGATTGATATCTACTTCCTAATTAAGATTGTTTTTGAAATGAAGCAAAGCAGTATTAGGCAATCTATTTAGCTTTAATGGTATAAATGTTACATTCATGGGCAATTTTAAAGTGAAAATCAATAATACACATTAAAAATATAACGAAAAAGTGGAGTCATTCTTTTAACTCTGCATTGTAGCATTCTTAACAGTCTTAATTCCATGATTTACATTTCCGATTTTCACTAACAAAGTCCTGTCCTATGAAATAGACGAATTAACAGATAAATGTTCTCAATATTTCAAGGAGAAACAGCTTTTCTGCATAGCTTACTGAATAAATATTAATTGAATAAACAATTCATTGTACATGGAAGGTTAAATAAAAGATATTCTCGTACACATATATATGAAAAATAATGAATGCTTTTATATAAAATTTGAAAACATCGACGGCACTACCCATCCACAGAGTTCAACAAGGGAATACGGTTGTCGGCTATGGCTATTCCCAGCCTTTGTAATCACTTTGCGTGCTATCCAGAGCCTCAGGCACTTAAGGGGACGTCAACCACTCTTGAGACTGAGCCCCAGAAGTTGAGACTTTCGCTTGATTCCTAGTATACTAATCCCAAGAATAACTAGGCTACCAGGCGACTTATACTCTACTGACTACAATGTACCCTCTCCCTTGTCTAATTGGTCTCAATGCGCAGGGTATCCAACTGTCCCTGAGAAGCAATTCAGCGGCGACAGATTTTCCAGCCAGCGAGGGAAAGAAAACAAAAAATAGACGTGGAAGGAAAGTGCCTTGGGTCGTGATGCCAATTACATCAAAAGAAGGTGCTCCTCTGAGGGCAAAGGATGAATATGTAACTGAGATAAATGACTTATTAAACGAATCAGTTAGCACGAACGCAGTCAGAAATGAAATAAACACTTTGTTCCATTCCGGAAAACTTCCGAGGGTGCGTCCCAAAATAGCCCTTGGGTAGTTTCAAAATGGGATGTTAATCTAACTAAACTAAACTAAACCATTTTAGAAAACATCACGAAGACATAGAACATTAAAGAAAGATGAAAAAACTTCATAAAGATTGGTTTCGGCTGAAATTGGCTGATACTGGATGAAAATTACCCAGTTTAAGAAACATCCTTACTGTTTGATTAGATACTTTCTCTTCTTTTAAAATTGTAATAATATGTTTATGAAGATGATTATAAAATCAATTCATAGTTACTCCGTAAAACATGGAGATAAGTAAGCTTGCAGTTTCGATCTTGGTCCAAGTATTCTTAAAAGTTTTAGATATATTTGGAGAGCTATAATATTAAAGAAATAGTTACAAAAGCATGACTATGTGTATTTTTTGTTTGTCTAAATAAAAAAATTGTCATTTCCCATAAAGTTACGAATTCTTGTTCGATTGCTTTGAAATAGAGGCAAAAATATATACAATGGAGTATTTGATAAAACATCTTGTGGGGTCAGAATCTACACATTGAATTTTAAGAGAAACAATTTTTTTGTTTGCAGTTTCACGTCAAGGGAAAGAGTTCCCAAAACTCTCCATTCTGTGCAGAGTAAAAAAAGTATAATCTCATCCAGTTCTATCACGAAGAACTGTACATCCATCAAGATCTATAGCTCTCAAGAATTTCTTACAAAATTTTTTAGAGCTTAAAGAAGACTTTCTGGTGAAAATAGCGAGACTTTTTTCACACTTTTTTGCTTTTCACTTTATGTGCCTTCTTTGTAATGCCTCCCATTACAATTCAAGAAATGTTCCATTAGTTTCTTCATGCCTGAGTACAACTTTACGGGCTACAGTACACTCTTACTAGTCTTGTGAGGGGCAGAGGGGATAGGCACTTACAAAGTTCTGAAAAAGATTTATATCAAAAGCCGAAGCATTCATCGATTCGCCACAGACATTGAAAAAGTGAGCTCTGAAGCATTTCATACCAAATTTTTCCCCACTGACGTATCTTAGATGGAAACAGTAAAAATAAACTAGACAGTAGAGAGCATTAATTTTGTACTCAGTGGCAAAACACGTCTGCAATTTATTTTGAGCGTGAAAAGCAGTAAATATCGGCCAGACACTGAGTATATCTTAAAAACTCGGCTCAATGAGTAATCTAACCCATTGAGTACCGAAATATTTCCAGGACTCTTCTTTAATTCGACGTTTATGCAATAATATGAAAGAAATGATTTTATGATAAACAATGAAGATTCGAATTGACTAAAACCAAACGTACACGCGTTAAATGGATGTGTGGTAACTTATTAAAAGATAATGGAGAGGATATGACTGAAGAAATCCTGCTGATACTCACGTAGACAAGCAATGTTTTATTTCTAATAAAAAAATAAACATCTAAGTGAAGTACTGACAAAAAAGGAAATTTAACTTCAATTTCTAAGATTCAATTCTTTTCTAATCTTGCACCAGACTTTAGCTTTATCCCAGAGTTATTACCTTACTACTCAACAGAGGCTCGAAACACAAAATCAGTTTCTAAAATCCTTGCCAGGTATTTTACAATGACCTGCATTCCAAAACAGACATTATAACAAATGTGATAACAAACATGACCATGTAATGTGTCTAATGCATCACTGAGTAGGCCGTTGATTCAACTTTGTGGAAAAAAAAATTGAAAATTTTTCCACATCTGAGCTTGCAATGGGAAAAATAAACGAAACAGCAAAGGCATCTTAATATTTAATGTGGGGTAAATATATTCGAAAGAAGTTAACGACATATTGGTAATGGTACCCATTATCACTTCATCTGATGGTATTCACATAACTATTTTCTCCGTTGAGTTTAAAAGTAAAAGTGATGATTCTCTTAGTCTTTTTTTATAATTTTGTCAATATATTAGCTAAAAGAAGCCTGAACCTGTCTCTGTTAGGGAAGATAGCTCATTCCTGTAAATACCGCATTTATTCGAAAATCACTGGAAAAACATATGAATTTTGAAATGAATATATTGTTAACTGGGTTTTGAAAATGATAATTAACAACTGAGGAAGAGAAATGATCTAGCTTTCATTGTAGCGGATCGAAAATGGATATTTTATTCCCTCAAAAGAATGATTTATACATCGTTGTTTTATAGCTAAATGATTAAACATTCAGTGCGGCAACTGAGGAAGGAAATAGGCGACAGAGAAACATATTGTGCTTCGGCTTAGAATGGTAAAGTTGGCATTAAGAAGCAGCATGTCAGGACATGAATGGTGAAAACATCGTCTTCAGACCACCACAGTCATGTGGTTAATAAAACATCGTTTACACCCAAAAGGAAAACCATTTAAAACAGTATTATACACGACGTATGAAAATGATTTCGTAGCATGGCGTCTGCTGATGTTTTCGAAGGAAGTCCTCATTTGTCTCGGACATCAACAAATGATTGAATTACCATTAATATTTGACCTTTGTAGGACATGTTGTAAAGTTACATGTGTATGCTGCTGTAGTCAAATTGCAAGTTTTAGTGTAATAACTTTTTCTAATTTCTTTTTTCTAATTCATCATTTTTTTCAGTTGTGACAATTTCTCCGATACGTTACGATAGCATCCCTAGCCATAAATTCTATCATGGAAAATGTCTCATTTCTTATGTTTTGAATTTCTTCTGGAATTTTACGCCAGTTCTGTATGTGACCAAAAAGGCAAGACACTTTTTATATTCTGATTATCAATCGAATCTACTATATTGTAGTTTCTTGCTTTCGCATTTTTGAATAGCTACGGAGTTATTTTCATTTCAAACTGCCAATACGCAATAGTTTAAGAAACTGCTAATTATTCGTTTCTAAAATCTCAGTTGAGTGATCGTAAGATCGTGAATACTTCTCGAATGAATAGCCAAGACAGGTGTTGATTACGTATCAAATGGAATCGTAGCTCAAGCCTCCTGGGGCCAGAGAGAAAATTTGTAGAATAGTTCCTTATCTCACAGGTTCCCTAAATGACGGTATAGTATATCTAATTGAGGATTTGATTTGGATACTAATGCTACAAATCAACAGTTAATTAGGTGGAATTGCAGTCTTGTGTAATGGGTCGTTGTTCGAACTCGAAAGAATTTCTTTCTTGAAAGAAAAGAAAACTGAAAGAATTTCTTTCTTGAAAAAAGAAAACTGAATTAAATCTTAAGAGATTTAATTCAGTTTTCTTTTTCCAAAATATCTGTTAATCGAATCAAATGACATCTTTTCAAAATGAGTCTTGTTTCCGTAGGACGTTGGCAGAGACAAGTTGAAAATTTGCTTTGGAAAAAACTAAAAATATCGAAGAAAATTCATTCTAAAACATATTTTGTTTTTGTTTATTTTGTTTATTATTTTTTGGCTCTGTCTTTCATTTGTTCTCAGAAAAAATTTTGTTCTGTAAATAATTGCGTAGATACTTACCCCATTTTAAAATTCAACAAGTTCTCTTTTCTCCGATTTTTGTTTGAGTTTTTCAATGTTCGTTGCCTATACACATTTGGGCAAATATTTGGAAATTTATTTAAAGTAATTTTTTATTAAGACATACCACTGTTTCGCAGTGTGAATTTTCGAAAGAAAACTCTTCATAATTTTGTCCTCTTTAGAAGAACAAAACTTGGAAAACCCCTAAAATATCACCTACCCTTAAAATTTAAAACCAATTTGCGATAATTAGAAATTCGAATTTTGTTTTCAGATATCTGATTTTTCTATATGTCCAAGAGAAAAAACAAAGAGATAAATCATATCTATTATTTAAGTATTTAAATTATCAATCGAATTTTAAAATCGAATCTCTATTTAAATAAACGCTGATGGAACGATTTATTTGATTTTAATACACGCTTTAATTCTGAAGGGAGGCTGTTTTTTTTTAATTCCGTAAAATAAATTTTGCATTTTTGATTATTTATGATACATATAAAAAATAAGACATAGGCGGTTTTCTTGATTCAATCTCAAGTTTAATTCGAAACCTGGATATTTTTAGATATAGGGTTTTGTACAAACCCAGAATTTAACATGGAACCAGAATTAGCATGCCTTTTCTCCGAAACATATGTATCGAATATTTTTCTTGCCGAAGTCCTAGAGAAATTGGCATCTATGCATTATAAACAAAACCGATGAAACAGAATAAATTTGAGTGATGAAGTCTGAGAAAAGGGCGAATGATAAACTTTTCTATTTGAATTTAGGTTGAAATTTTTCTTAATAAATATGACTTCGACAGAGATTTAGATCACAAATTTAAACCTAAATCGAAACTTTTGAGTTAAAGGAATTGAGTATCCTTTTGTCCTTACAAAAGAGTTCTATTTTGTCACAATTCCTCGCATGAGACCAATAAATAAAAAATTATAAATCCTCTTACTAAAAGTTTGTCCTTTTTTCCCTTCCTTTTGGTCGAAGTTGAGACCACTTTCATTTCTAATTTAGAGGTTTATCCCATCTCCAGGAATGCTACTTTACAAACCAGTGCCTCCTTGATCCTCCGTCGTATTTTCTTTCGGTTTTACGACAGGCATTGCTTTCATGTATTATCATTATGTCGTGAAGTATTGTCTGCCGTCACGGAACGCTTTGGCGATATTTTTATCTTGGGATTCTTTTTTCTCTCTATAAAAGCGCATTCATAAAGATCTCACGAATCGTGCGGTGTCAAAGAAATGCACTCGATTTTATGGCAAAATCGACGACTGAGCGTAATGGTCTTTTCTGGGATTATTTTCGAACAAGTAATCCATCAGTAAGGGATGCGTAAGATATTCCATGTATTGGCAGTCTTGGCAAATGCTCCATCGTTGGTATTCAAAACAAATATTATTTAGTTAGTTAATCCACCCGAAGAAAACCGACCTGAAAAGGTTTACGATTGAATAACACCTTCTCGGCGTAAGTAAGAATCAAAGAAAGAAGAAAAACTTTAAAAATGAACACAAAGTTTCCTGGAATAGTCCATAGTGAATGCTGTAAGATTTAATAGAAGCGATGAAAGGCTTCCTTAGTCTATGATGATGCTTTCCTTCATGCAGAACTTTCATTCTGTTCTTGCCAGGGATCTTTTGTTTTGCACAATACAGGTTGATATGTTTTTAACTCGGGGCTTGGTGATATGAAAGGATTTGTCACAGGACAGTCAGTTATTTATGGAACACCATCATCTCTTCAGATCGTAGGAACAATAACCGGACCTGTAGTCACAAAGGGCCCATTCAATTTCATTCTTCTAATAAAAACTGTCCACTTCTAGTGCAAATGTTATGTCAGGAATAGGATTCATTCGCCTTTGAATTGAAGGAACACTTTTTTAAGATACAAGTTAGTATCTGAAATTCTGAAGTTTACATTCCAATCTGGATGAAATCTAGACAAAAAAATATGCATTTTATATAAATACTAGCTGCATGCCCTGGCGTTGCACTAACTATCTCGAATAATGCGTCATTCCCTGACGGAGAGAAGTGAGGTCACGTGACCAGCGTTGCTGGGGATTCACATTTTTTTATTTGCCCGCGCCCAGTTTATAAACGCATGAAGCAAGATGCACTGCATACATGAAATCTCAAAGTTAAATCTCACGGAAAAAACATTTTTAGTAAAAACCCTATTTGAGCGACTTAATTCACCCTGTTTGTTTATATCAATTACCAAAACCCGCATAAAACGCCATCCACATTGCATTGTTGAGGGTTCCATATTGCATTGTTTGAGTTTTCAACAATGCAAGAGAAACATGCAATTAAATATTTGTTTAAACAATGAAATCGGTTTGAATTGCGCTGCAACAATGAAAATCATTGTTGTAAATTAGTTTTTAATTAATATCTTTTTTACTAATTAAAATTTCGGAATTTAATTTGTCAAAATGGATTCCTTGAATTATTCCCCATCTTTTTGTACTTTCCGCTCGCTTCTCCGTTCAGAGGTTCGTGAGAAGATAGCTGGGCATAGATACATACATTTGTTTACCTTCGGATTTTAATATATCAGATAGGGTTTTCCATTTGTATTTTGAAAGAAAACGAGATAGAAATAAATACAAGATAAGATTTCACTATGCATTCGAGGAATAGAAAATTAATCCATGTTTCAAATCATTAAAATACTGTAGATAATGAAATAATACCTTGATTTACCAATATTGAAGCAGAAATAAATGCCCAGGCTTTAAATGAATATTTCACTGACAGACCTGTCTTTGCAGTAAGAAGTTACTGGAGGTATCTGATAGTCACATACGGCCTGACTGTCCAGTGATCTAAGGGCTGAACATTTGGATGCCCCATCTATGTGTTTATGATGATCTCTCCCCCGGACTGGGTACAATGCTATAGAATAAATAACTTCCAAATTAAAACAAGTTTGTGAAAATATATTCGTATGCTGTTGTCAATATGCGCACTTGAAACTGTTTGTAACCAGCAAGGGCCTGGTGATAGAATCACCACTTCGTGAATGGAAGAGTATGAGTTCGAGTCTTGGTTCAGCAGTGGTTTTGGGAAGGATTTCGAGAAATCTTAAGTGGTGTAGATCATGGGGGGTCAGACTATGCATCATTTGATTACGACGTCATCCTCTGTGGCCATCGTAAAAATTTAAAACGGGACGTTTATCTAATAGATGGAATCAGTTTGAAAGAAATGTTTTCAAATGCTTCGTATTCATATTTTTGGGCTCATTGTCTCCTAAAATAATTAAAGCATTTATTGCTAGAAATTTCCGTCACCGCATTAGAAGATCGATGCAAAACAAAACATATTAATTTATATCAGATACCATTTGCTGGTTTTCTACGAAGTAAATATACAATACAGTGAAATATTCTGCTACTGGATTAATTTATTTTGTAAAAATACGCTTATTACGGTAATTTCATCTATATTATTATGTTTCAATAAAAGAAATTACTTGCTTATCAATGACTCATACGCAGTTTCTAAACGTGTCTTTCCTTCAGTCTTGCATGGTTTCTGAAACATTTATTAAATTATATGATTTTTGAAAATAAAACACTTGTGATTAGAAATTCTGTAAAACTCATGTATCTTCCTCTTAGTACTCACGCAGATTTAAGAGCCTAGAAATATCTATTTACAGATATCTTATCCTTGTACGAAATAAAATATTTCAAACTTTCTATATAACAAAACAGTAGTTGTCAGGGGTGAAGTAACCAGGTATATAACGTGTTTCAGTCAAGCCTCAGTACAACACATCTCATAAAAAATGTTATACCAAAATATTTCCTAGAAAAGCAGTTGCTGGTTTCAATTTCATTTTTTCTTGTGGCATATTTTCTGTACAGTGATATATTAGGAATTTCATTTTACTTGTCAACGGCAGGAAATTTTCAATCTTGAAAGGATTTGTGATGGAAATTCACTTCATTGCTTGTTTGCGAAAAGAAAAAGAAAATAAAAAGAAGTATTTCAGATTTCTCTCGTCTTTAGTAAATGTACAGGGTGTCCAAAAAGTCGTTTACAAACCTTAAAGGTAGGTCAGGTGACCTTGGTCCTGCTTGCTATTGTATCTATCATGCTGCGTACGACTTCTAATATTGTAAATCAGGCAACTGTATTTTTGTGCTATTTTGAATTTGTGTTCCATTAAACCTCAGTTATACACTTTATCTGATGTATCTTTTTTTACGGATGGGAAAAACCGAAAACTGTTTGAACCGAAAACCGGTTATTTTGTTTCCGTTATTTTTTTGTCGCGTTTATAACCGGTTATTTTTTTAAAAATCCAATAACCTGGTAAAAAAAACCGGATCGGAAGGTAGGCTCGATTTTAGGTTCGATTACACTAAAATTTACCAAATTATGAAGTTTTGAATTTCATCATCTTAGGCCAATCGACGACAACCGCTTCCTCGAGGCGTCTGTTGGTTGGTGGATTACTGAAAGAGTTTTCTGAACAGATAAATATTGGCCAATGGATTGATTTCCTGTGAAAACCACACTAATAAAAAAAATCTGTCTACAAAAATCTGTCTACTGTTAGGATGCTTGAGGAGTGGCAAACCTCATGGAAGAATGGCGATACAGGCAGGAAAATCTATAACATCATGCCCTCAGTTAGTCTCCGTCCCACTAACTGGATTAGAGAGTATGTTATCTTCTTCTCTCAACATGGACCTTTCCCTGCCTACCTCAAAAGATTTCACCTGTCTGACAGCGATTATTGCAGTTGTGGTGGAATTGGCGCGGTACTTCACTATGCCACGGAGTGTATCTATACAGTGCCTTGGCATATGAGGAAGCCAGCGCCAAACTTCGAACAAGAATGGCTGAAAAGGGTCGCCAATAATCTCGTCTCCAGGCAGAAAATTCGTGGGATTATCAAATTCATTAGCGAAAACAGAAATCTTTTCCGGCCTCCCTAGCCTTCAACATCCCAGCGAGCTGAACTAAGTAGCTCAATCACCGGACATTTCCCCTTCAAATAAAAGAAAGGTATTTCAACATCTAAAGAAAAGAAGATTATTACGAACTAATAGTGTAAAAGTGAAATTGCCTGTGCTGTACATAGTGTATATATTTCCTTCTTTTTGTTTATTTTGTTTTTCTTTTTCGTAATAAAATTCCCGTGTCTTGCCCATCAAACCGTTCAGTGACCGGTCTAGTCACGGTTACGGGGGTAAGGGAAGGCATTCTGTTCTGTCTACAAACGCCGTTTTTTTTTTTTATAAAAATACCCGAAACGCGGTTATTTTAAAAACCGGTTATTTTAATCGGTTATAACCGCCAGGTAAAACCGGAGGTGAAAAAAACTTCGCAATAACCTCCATCCCTAATCTTTTTCCTTTTACTAAATTCACTGACAAAGAACGCCCCCTTTCCCCTCGCCTTTGCGTTTTATATCCCATAATCTATTACAAAAATGACATTTTCTGTATGCCTGAGCGACCCTTCAAGTCTATGCGACCCTTTGGGACACTGCATTTCCAACTGCTCTTTAATAAAGCTCCTTCTTCGAAGCTTCTTATTTCAAATCGGTATGTATGGAAAAATGGATTCTACTTTGGAAATATTTCGTTTCAAATAAGCTCCGAATACTCTCTGTACGTTCTGATGCATCTTCAAATTTTCATCTCAAGTCATCTGTTTGTTCTACCGTGAAATAAATATTCATTTTCCTTCGCCACAAAATAGCAAACCCTCGAGCGCACCGAATTTAATCACGCGAAATCTGCTCATCCTACTCATGGATCGATGGAATAGGAGGTTCGTCTTAACAAAGCATTCTATTAATGCAATATTTCGAAACATCAGTAGACTTCTCTTCACTTTCATCCAGCTGTTACGTCATTCACCCAACTTCTGATATTACGAATCCCTGAAAGTTTCGAATACTCCTTGAATTGAGTTTACTTGTAGTTATACATCTATTTTTATATGTATCCATATATTTCATATATGGATACAGCGGTAAAGCAAAAATCGAAAATGAAAAAGCATTTACAGTCGACGCTCGTTATAACGATCATACATTATAAAGACCGTTCCGTTATAACGACCAGTGATAAAATCCCCAACTGTGTTTCCCTATGCAGTCTATGTAATTTTACTTCCGGTATAACGACTGTACAATGTCGTCTAATCCTAATACAAGGTCCGAATTCAACGGACACTCTTCCCGGTATTTTCCCAAAAAGAACATGTTTCTAAACGTAAATGACATTGATTATTGTATTGCCAAGCTTCGTAGATCTCAGTGTCTTCGTAGTCTTCAGTGTTGCAGTTCAACTTTAACAGGGGGGGGGGAATTATCACTCACCACAGCGCGGAAATTAGAATGGCATAGAATAAAAAATGTTTCAAGTGCTATTGAGACTTTAAAATGTTTTTTTTGAAAGGCAAGAAAATACAGAACATTATCTATCATCTTTAACTGAAATGGAAAATTATGTTTTGCATAAATCACATATGTAGAAAAGACAAGCAACTATTTCTGATTTTTTTCTTTAGAAAATAAATGTTTTGTAAGTCCACCCTTTATTGTCTACTTTAAAATCTGTTTTAGAAATATATTTTTAATTGATAAAATTTTACTTTTAATATCAATGATAAAAAAAATAAGTTGAGTATTTAGTTGGAATCTCTTTAAAAATCGCCCATTTTTACGGAACTGCTGAGCGTGCACGTGTACATTTTTTAATTATATCCACTATAGCGACCACTCGTTATAAAGACCCTTTGCTGTGGGACCATGAGGGTCGTTATAACGAGCGTCAACTGTATATATATATATATATTTTTACAACAATGGAAATTCTGAACTTTTCCTACTGTTGGATATTAAAAAAATCACTTGGCCAAATTCATAAGATACTTTCTCTACCATGAACGAATTTTTAAAGTTAGTAGAGACCTTCATTTATAAAAAATGTGATATTTTTGAAATAAAAGCCGAAATAACATGTTGAGTGTTTGGAAGAATGAAATATTATTCCTTTACTCGGAACATCCTTTGAATACCCGGTTATTTAACATAGTCATAATGACAGATATTCATGTCAGGATGTAAAAAAATTTTTTTTTTATTTCTAATATTGATCAACTCTAAGCAATACGGTTTGGAATTGCATATCATAACAATGCATTCAGTCTTAGGCTTAAAGAAAAACATGGAAGCAATTTTTAGTGCCTACTTTCAGTGGAATATTGTGGCTTCGATTTTCCCAATGTTACCGAATCCAATTCTGTTCATGCTTCTTCTTAAATCACAAAAATGAATTAAGCAATGACGCAGTAAGAAATCACATCGCGTTCATATTTTTCTTCGATACGAATCGATATTTTTCGGGAAACTGACAAAATTATAAAAAGAAGTCTGACTCTTCAACTCAACTAAGTAAGAATTATAATTTGAGCCTACCTAGCATATATTTTGCAGATTTTTGTATTTCCCAGAGCGTTTAAAATATGTTTATGTGAAAAAGTTTAAAAAATTATTTACAATGAATATTTGTCAGAAAGCAGGGTAAATGATGTTAAATTTTAACCCTTATTCGCCGAAAAACCCCGCTACGGGGACATAACAATTATGCAATAGAAAACGAAAGGCCCCAATACGGGGACATGAAAAGAATTTAGTTTTAATTTCATTTATTTATCATCGCTGTAGTTTTCTTTATCAAATACTGCAATTACACCATTGGTTTGTGGATCATATCATACATTCAAAAATTATAAAAATTAATTTCATTTATAAAATTATAAATCAACTAAATATATTGAATTTATATCTAAATAAACCAGTTTAAATGTTTAGTTTAAGTTTTCATCCTTATAAACGTTTTAGAATTTCACCTGATTTTCCGTCGTCTTATGGGTGAATATTACAAAAAAGTCTCTTGGCCGTTAAGGGTTAAGTCTTGAATTAAGCAGAAACGATGCAATTCAATTGCTTTAGAAATATTTTAATGAATATATGAGCATAATTATCTGCCTGCATAGACTTTATTAACCTTTTGAATTTAAAAAAAAATACGTCGAAACTAGGAAAAGATAAATAACAGACCTGAATTTTTTTCCTGTAAAATCTTGATCATGCCAGTGTTGATTTTAAGAAGGCTGGCAGAAGTGAAAGTTGGGAAAATTTTTTCTGAAATCATTTCTTTCTTTATGTTTTTCCAAGACATGCATACTTACTTATATGATATGCATAATATGAATGAATGTATTAGTCATACCTCAACCATATATGATTATAAATAGGATTGTTACTTCGTCGATTTCTTCCATTAAACAAGAAAGAGCAAATGATGGGGAAATGCAAAATGATCATGATAGAAGCAAATCTTTCTTAAAAACAGATCTTTGCAAAATAATAAATATCACATTCAAAAACCAGCAAATAATAATTCTATGCATGTTTGCTCTCTTTCAAACCTTTTGGAACCTGTACAAAGGCTATTTTGTGATGCAATGCTAAAGCATGGTCAGTTGACTTCCATACAACACAATTAAGGGCACAAGCACACGGAGCGTTTACGCCGAAAGCTGCAGACGTGACGCGACATGTGATCCCGTGTTCTTTAATGGCGCTGTTGACATTGTCGCGGCAAAGTTGTGTAACCGGTTCTCGCCACGCGTGTATCGTCCTTCCCCAATGAAACAGCTCCGGTTTCGCCGGCAAATCGTCACATGGTCCCATAGTAACGAGTGACAGTGTTCACACGTGTTTTTTTTACTAAAGCGTTTTCGCCCTACCAGGATGACAGCTCCAAGCACCGATTCTGTTTTTTATAGTTAAATAAAAACTTATAAGTTTTTAGATGATTTAAAACATTTTTTTCGTTTTATTATGTTTTGTTACGGATATGAATTTTTACAAATAATTAAAGCGAATGTGTCTGTATTTGTATAGGATGAAAATATAATATCAAGTTAATTTTTTTTCACCTTTTCGAGATAACTTTCGAAAATATTATTGAATTGTAATTTTAATGTAATATTTTATTTAGAAGGATAATTATAATACATTTTATTTGATAATAAATGCTTAATTAAACTGTTTTATTATAAAGGTATATTCATATTTTATTTTCTTATAAATACCTTTAACATTTTTTTTATTGTGAAGAAATGCTTTTGCTAAAATTTGTATCTGCAGTAATATGAGGGGACATTTTTTTTCCAAGGAAATAGTCTTATCATTGGAATTCGCTTTATATTCAGATTTTCACTGATACATTAATTAAACTGGTCGCTGATTCATTAAATGCATCAAGTTTTCTTTTACATCTAATTTTTTTGACATTAAGGAAGTTGCAAAACTTTAATTTGCTTTTTCCTAATTTAAAGTCCATTTCATAAAAAAATAATTACGCCGTTCTGAAAATAAATAAATAAGCTACAAAAAATTCAATTACTTGTTTTTCGTTACAATTATTTCTCCACCACAGTGCAGTAAACAATGTCCAGATGGTCCCAATTCGGAGACTCCATCCTAATCCATCATTTCAAGGGTGTAAATTTCAAATTTGTGCAATTTTTTCCTTAATTTTAACAAATTTCAGAATATATTTTTATTTATACTTTGCAAAAAAAGGCAGATAATATTTTTTTAAACTAACCAGTTGAAAATTATTAATATTTTAGGTCAGTTAAACAATATTTAGCATCTAGCTTTTAAGTGTAACATATAACTTTTTCAGTTCTTCATGTTAAAATTTTAATATTTTTCGAATTTACTTGAGAACCATAAATAAAAATATAATGAAAAATAATTCTTCGCATCCCTAGCCTTTGTAAAATATGAAAATGCTCACTTTTTAAAGCGACTTTTTTCCCTACAAAATAACACATGCAATGATCATTATGAATTGTTATACTGTTTAAAAATAAGTCAAAATGGAATTTTTTTTATCAAAATAAAATTATTTTAAATTTAATTGCATGCCTACAATTTATCAAGATAAGCAGAATATTCACAGGATATTCTTTAATTTGTGAGAATATTATATGATTATTATATACACCGGAAAACAAAAAAATTATATACTAATGTATGTTATCCTGAATTCAATTGAGAATTTTCTGGAACAATTCCATACATTATAAGTTGTAAAATTTTTATTCATTATATGTAATGAATTCTTCCTTCTATGGGAGCTCTTCAAATAAATCATTCATTAAAATAAATCACCATCTCTGAGCCAAGTATATCACTCACTCAGACAGATTAATCCCGAATGTGGCCACTAAAGCGGAATATACAGCGCCACCCTTCAGCGACGATTCGCTAAACGTCCCGTGTGAACAACACCGACACGTTTCAACTGTCAGCCGAATTCGCCGTAGCCGACCCTTGTGTCCGTACCCTAAGAAGGTGTTTGACCCACTGTCTCAATACCCCGGTTCCTCTTCCACCAGCGGTTTCTCTCTGGATAAGAGCAGTAGCAGATTTTGACAATTTGATGCCTGGCTAAAAATCATTTTGAGACCTCTCCTAGGAAATCTCTATTGATGATAAAAATATAACGTACAATAAAGTTATTTGTTCTTTTAATTTTACGTTTACATATGCTTATCTTTAATATTCATGATTTAATTTGAAGCCAGTTCTTATATTGTTATTTACTGGATCTCTAACGTTTACTTTACTTAATTTCTACAAAGAATATACTTCATTGTTGACAAAGTATATATTATACTATGTCAAAGAATAAAGCGACAGTGATTTCTTATAGTCTTTGTGTCTATCTCGATGAGTTGGACATTATCCGAACGTATCAAATAGGAACAAATTATTGTTCTTAATAAATGTTTTTTTGTTTTTCTTTATTTAAATTTAAAAAAGAAAACTTATTCAATTAAAAATGAGTATTGAGCCCATGAATTACAACTTATTTATGAATTATAATGAATTTTACTATAAACAGAGAACTTTTAAGTGATAATTTTATACTCCTTCTGAACTTCGAACTGGAAGAGAACTCCGAACAGTGAGAACTTTTTTTTGTCCCAAAGGAATAAATGGAATATTTTGTTAAAAATAAAGGCATTTAAAAAAGGAAAATTATAAAATCATCCCCCCTCACCAATTTTTAAAAAATAGCAATTTGAGAAAAAATATTATCTAGTTGAGGCTCTACTAAATAAATCATTAAAAATGTTTCCATCGTTCGTTTCTTCTTCTAAAAAGTTCCGTTTTTTAAAAAATGATAACGTGAATTGTAAAACAAAACGATAAGTTTCAAATATAACCAAAAAAAGTATACCATAAAAATATACTGATATCATAAATTTAGTTCATTCCCATATTTTCTGTTATAGAAAGTAACATTAAATAAGCATTCTTGAATTGTAATAAAAGAAATTATAATACTAAATATGGTAAAAAAAATTAATTAAACTTCTGGGGGGACACAAACATTAATATTAAGTAACATTAAAGTTCTATGTTTGAAATGGCAATAGGAGAAATAACGACGACGATTGATAAAATAAATCCGAATAAAATTTTGCAAATACAGAAAACGGACATCGAAAATACTAAAATGTCGCTTTTCTTACTTTTAAGTTGAAGAACTTTAGTGCTTTTTATAATCCGTCTACGTCATTTTCAATAAATGAGAGCTGCTGGCTCATTTTATTGCGCAAATAGTTCTTGACTCGTTTTGGAATAGAAAACTATCTTGCTCCGTTTGCATTACAAATTGTTGTGATGGGAAAATTGTTTCCAAGTTGGGTATAGTTAATTGCAGACTTTCTACAATCAATTTGTTCATATCAGCTGTGTTTGTTACATTTTCATTTTTCAGATATTTATTGAAATGTCTTACTTCGTCCTTGAAATAATATTCTTCTCATAACTAATCTTTTTTCATAAGATTATTTACAAAAGAAGTAACTTAAAAGAAAGCTATTTTCTCTATCCACGAATTTAAATCCTCACTATGTAAATTCAACTTGTGATGACATATCGTTTGATATCTCGAGACGAGTTTTAATGATAATAAACTTAAATTGAATGAAAATTCTTTAGTGTGTAAATAAATGAAAACATATGCGCTGAAATTTAATACATTATTTGCATTTTGATAACGGCAAATCAGATAAGTAATTTGATGATCTATGAAGGAATTATTTAACTATTAACACAATCTTTGTTTCTTTTGAACATCAGCGAGAGGTAAACCTCTAAAAAAATATGGAATTACATACTAATTACATTTTTAACCTTTCACTTTTTAAGATATAAGTGTGCATGTAGGTATTCACTTGCGTTTGTGTTAGTATTGCTTTTCATTTTGTAGTCGAACACGGTTCTATTAACATTTCCATCTCAAGAGACTAAAAGAAACCTCTCTCAAACTCCTCTGTCTCAGCTAAAACTCCTCTTTGTAAATGTAAACCAGCGGGAGTGGCCTGCCCGAAACTTTCTCGCATTCGACAGTAATGTAGGATGGGTAAGCACCTGTGGATAGGTAAATATTCTTGGGGTATTTACCCAAGGTCTGGTTATTTTGAGAAAAAAATTATGAATGGTGGTTTACAATGAAAGATATAAAATTCATGAATTCCCAAAAACTTAATATTTTGCAAAAAAATTGCGTATGTTCTCAATTTTTACGCGCGCTGAGGTACCACAACTTTATTTAACGTTTTTGAGTATGAAATCTTAATACAGATATCACTCAAGATTTCACCACACCTTCCATCTGGAGAATGTCAGAAGAAAGTTTCGTTTTAGGTGGGTGTCATAATTTCCGAAGCGCGTGTTTGCGGCTCGCTACAATTTCCTTCGTAGACCGCCAAGGTCAAACGCCAACCATTCTAACTTAAGTAAAATAAGCGAAACGCTCGCCGGCACACAGTCGCAATGTGCATTTTAAACCAAATATGAATTTTGAACATCTATTTCACGGATTTGGTCCAAAATTTTATACGGACCTACATTCATGATGATAAAACTGTGTACCAAATTTTATCCATCTAGCTATTCAAGTTTTTGAGTTATAGTGTTCACATGACCGCGGACATACAGACAGACAGACTTCCCGTTGACGGATTTTGTCCAACATTTGATAGAAACCTACAAATTATGTTTAAACGCCACATACCAAATTTCATCCCCTTAGCTCTAATAGTTTTCGAGTTATCGTGTTCACAGACAGACACACAGACAGACAGACATGATTCCAAAATTGTGTTTTTCGGATTCAGGGAAGTCTAAAACGTGGAGATTCGTCAAAATCTCGAGTTCGAATTTTTTGACGATTACAATACTTTCTCTTTGCACACTTCGTATACGAGAAAGTAAAAAAGCTGTCTTTCAACTTAACAATTCGGTTAACATTTTGGCGGGAAATATTCTATTATTAGTTGTAGGGCCATCAGTGCTATACCACGCCTTGCTTAATGTGTTGGACAATCCTCAAATATAGGATTTCACGCTGCTTCTTGAAAGGCTTTCTTCTTAAACAGATAAATCTCAGAGATGACCACAGGCCCTGATGATTTATTTATTTTACATCCACTCATTCACGTCCAGTTTGGACATTAACATGAGCAGCAGGACCACATGAGTTTTCCTTAATCACCTTGTTGCATCTAATATGACAACACATCTAAAAGACTAAGCAGGTTCTCTGAATCTACCCGATTCTCTTCTGGATCTGGTATGATTGTCTCTCAATAATACAGCCCATCTTGGTAAAACGATACTTTATTAAAAACTGCTAAAACATTATATAAAACCAACAAGGAACATGAACACAAAACAAGAACGACAGCTACTATTACTGCACAACTACACAATTGCATTACTACAACAACGCCGAAAATCCGGGCTCTGAAAGGAAGCTGCCAGAAGACTGCGCATGCTCCAGACTCCCCCTGCCATGGCGCAGCTTTCTGCATCCAACACACCTCCTTACAATGACAATAAGCTCTTCTTCAAAGAAAACCGCTTTACAGGTGCTACACCTATGAAAGCAATTAACAGACCATCGCATCCTGGATATATGGAGTGTCAATAAAGAAATATTATCGCTTTCTACATATCTCGTTCTGGGTAGAACTCACAGACATGTTCCCCGTGTGACCAGCAGGGTAATTTATCAGTAATGATACGCATATATCACTAGAGCTTATTTTCCCCAACATTTCGTTTGTTTGTTTTTATTCATTTATTTATTTCTTTAAAGAAAAAGAAAGGGTTAGAGAATTTTCTGTGAGGAGAAAATTACCCTGGGAACAAGGCTGCAATTTCTTGAATTCGCCATTGGCTTAGCACTGCGATGTTGAGGTCCCCCAGGGTTTTTGAGGCACAATGCGATCGCCTCTAGCGCCTGTGAAGAAAACCGCCACTGGCTAAGTTACTTTTCCGACTAGAAACAAGAATAATAGTGCTTCAGTAAACAGTTACTCAAATTCTTTCTTGATTTTTTGCACTCGGATGTCTTTTCCATTCTAGGCAATGCATCATTTTGATGTGTCTTAATTTAAATAGTTAAAAAAATGCTTAAAAATTGTAAAAAGTGAGATTGCATTTTAGAAAAAATCAATTTATATACCTATAGTTTGTAGGTTTCGAAGCCCCGAAAAATCCCTTATATTCAGTAAATAACTTCACATCTAATTACTTTTCCTTGTATAAAGAGTTAAATATTGTATATGAAAGATTATTACAGGTTAAATGGCAGAAAACCGAGATGTGTGTGAGTTTTGTTAGGTTTATGTAAATAATTATATAATGTGCAAAAGTTAATTTATAATATCTAATATTAAGGATTGGCAACATTATGTTTTGGAGAACTTGCAAACAGCTGATAATAAATTATTTTGGTTAATATCCTATTCTATTTATTTATATTAATAACTTCTCACACATCGATGAGTAGGATATTAAATATGGTATCAGAAGTGGGGTTCGAACCCACGCTCTCTTTCTAGAAATTCCTGAAAATTTGTGGAAGAAGTAAATTTTGCTGCATTTATGGCAATTTGAACTAGTTGTCTGATGGTGCAGTTATTGATCATCACATCAGCTGCTTTTCTGTTGCATCATGATTTTTCGAATTTCGCAATGTAATTGTGGTCATGTTGTAACTTGGAAAATCCCAAATATAATAATAATAATGCACCGAGCAGTTTTTAAAAATATTACATAATAACAGAACAGATTTTCAGTGAAGTCACAAAACGATTTCAGTACAACCCATTCGAAGCGAAATTTCATCTGTTTCTTCAAGAGCTGTTACTTTGGAGAGTGCGTTTAAACGTGATGTAATTGAGCGTATCTCCTTATTGAAAATGGCAGCTTAGATAGCGATATTCGAATGTGTTTTCTTGCAAGTTTATACGAAATATTTTAACTTTATTTCTGTAAAGAAAGATAATGAAAACTAATGGAAATAATCATTGCCATATTGGAAAAGAGAGTTTGAAAATAAACTCTTCTCAGAAATATTTTGTCTGAAACACATAACCCACCGCTGGTATATTTAATCATCAGGCTTCATATTCAATATAAGACCATTGAGTTAAGCTTTGTATGATTTTATAAATTTTGAAATAAATAAATTGATTTCTCTAAAATGAGACAACTAAAATTGGAAAGAGGAAGTGTTATGTTTATGTTAAAAATCCAAACGTGACGTTGATGGGCTATCAGTTTGAGGTTGCTATCATACGCAAAATTTCTCAGTTTCAAATGCCACTTATTGCAGCAGCAAATTGGAATTTGTTGTATTGAAAATAATCAGAATAATCAAGCTTAAGATTTAAAAGAAGATTACAACAGTATTTCATTAAATTGTAAAGCCAAAAAATAATCACACAATGAATCTTGACAGACTTAATTTTTCGAGGAAAGAAACTGGAAATTATTGATCATACAGCATACAGAATCAAATAAAAATTTATTCAGATTCCTGAAATGTTCAAGCGCAGAAAAGTAATAACTATTCCTCAAGTTAGAGACTTAACTTCTATTTGAATTTGGACATACTTTTCTATATTTTTCTTTCGGTTTTATTTAAACTGACTTCTTACTTTCACACGCTCTTTTTATAACATTAAGGAAGTAATGAAACTAAGATTACATATGAAATTTCTACCGGCTTAGCAACAGAAGGAAAATATAAGCTGGAGATCATAGTTTTCCAGGAGATTTATATTTAGATGATGCCAATTGCATCGTCTAGACAACAGATTATAGAGTGATAAGAAGTCACCATGACTTACCACATTGCTTTCGTTTATATTTAATCGGCTTCAGAGATTTTTTGTAAGATATGAAATGTAGTTTCATAAGGAGAAATCCCACTGAGGGTATAAATAGTCTGAATGTTGATATTTTTAGTGCACGATAGTGCTGTGGGGGCATGTCTGATGTTCGTCACAGATTCTTCTAAACTGTTCATCTGCGTCACTAAATTCCGCACACAAACAAACAATGAGGAAAATAAACTATTGACCTGATAATCTGACTGGTAGACCGTTTATTGGTAACTTGAATTTACGAATGATTTTCGGTCACGAAGAAATGCTGTAGAAAATAACTTTGGACAGACATGACATATATATTTGAAGGAAGTAAGCAAATAAGATAGTACGTCATAGTGACTTCTGATCAATCTAAAATATGTTTTCTAGGCAATGAACTTCTAGACTCACTCCTGTGCGATGTCAGACCATTCAGATAAGATCTTCACCAACAGCAGCAGCTGTTGGTGAAGAATTCATTCTAATGGATGATCATGTTCGACCTCCAAGCTAGGTTTATCAAGGAACATCTTGAGGATCAAGGTTTGGAGCGAATGGACTGGCCAGCTCCATCGCCGCATCTTAATCCAATAGGACCTCTTTAGGACTAACTTGGAAGACGGGTGACAGCTTCATGTTACCCCTACGAGGTCGTTAAATAAACTTGAACTATCGTTGCTCCAAGAACGGTCTTCGCGACTACTTAATTGAAAGTATAGAAAATCGTGGCCGCCATTACATTACAGTTAGGGGATGAAACATTCCTTATTAAAACTCATTTATTTATTTTTTCACAGATATATTCCGTTTATTATTTTTCTCCATCAGTGGAATTTTGTAAAAAATATGTAATAATTCAATTGTAAACTAGGCTTGATGCTAAAATTAAGTAAAATTCAATGAATATCTGTTTGATGCACAATTGTTACAGTCTTCATGTTTACATGTTTGCAAACTAGACACAAAAAGCCCAGGTTGTACCTTAACTTTTGGAGGCAAGTGTGAACAGAAACTGGTCCACTGAATCCCCAAAACTGAAACTTAAATAAAGATATATTTGTCGTATAAAATTTTGCAAAATTTAGAAAATATTATCTCTAGAACACAAACGATTACGATTTTATTTTAGATTTAAAAGTGAAAACATTAAGAATTTACAAATATAGAAATCCAGTTTAAGCCTATTTTAAAAATTGTAAAGCATTTCGGAATGAATTTTCATTAAAGCGTAGTCAATTGTTTTTAATATGAAAAGATGAAACTGATAATTAATCTCTTAATTCTTTTTACTCAAATATTGTGATAAAGATATTAGTTGGAGTATGATTTCAGAGCAACTTTTCAGATACACCATTAAAATAGAAAATATACTTTATAGATTCGATATACCATAAACTTGTTGTTGTTGTTTCTTATTCCACTTGCTCTAGTCCTCATCTAGACCAAGTACAAGAGTCCGCTGGCCCACAGAAAATCCAAAACTATAGGCGAACGATTCAAGGTAAAGGAGGAGAGTGCAGCTTTTGTTGGCATTAGACCTTGGACGCTCGAGGGAAGAAGTCTGACTTTGTCCATTGCATTTATGCTTTAGCTGGGTATAATGGAATGGCCTTTACGCCTTGGGTGGCCCTGCCAGGAGAAAAAACTGCAGACGTACATCGCCCATTCCACCCAGGGCCACAACCCCACCACGATGAGGTAGCATAATAGGACTTTGGGGGTACCATAGCTTTAATTATTTTTATCGAGTAAAATCCATCGCAATAATTCAGTACTTGAATGTCTGTCCTTTCCACCTTTGAAAGATAGCAAAGGAACATCGAAAGCTGATTAAAGATGAATAATAAACAAATGTAATGAACTTAAGCAAATTATTTTTTTAATTCGAAAATATCACTTAAAATTATATGACGTGAGCGAAATTAGAATGGTAAATTTATTTAATGAAACTATGAATGTAGTGCTAAACTTCAGTACATGAAAATCTTGCACATTCTTATGAAATTTGTGCGATTTCCTTTTTTTTCTGAAGCTCAATGAACTTATGCAATTGTAGGGAAATTCATCGTTGGATACTTTTTATTGTGAAATTTTATGTTACCATTTTATTACCGTGTAAACGGTAATTGCAAGGTAACAGGTATTACCGAGTTATATGTTACTGTTTTATATTATGTGACAACCAAATGAGACACTAAATACAATTTATCTTACTGGCTACAAAAATTTTCCAAATTGAAAGCAGATTTTTTTCTATAAAAACAGGCCACATAATCGAACGGTGGTTAAAAGTACGCTGGCGGCTAAGAATACGCAGGGAAATTTTACCTTGTTGGCAACCCTGCAGAGAATCGCCACTGTGGACTTTTAGTGGTGTTGCTACTGTGTTAATATACGACGTATTACCATTGGTTTTCTGCACTTCATTTTCCATTTACGAGGCAAAATTCACTTTTCTATCTAGTTTTTGGATCATAGAACGCAAGTATTTGCCATTACATAAATTGAACAAAATGCTTAAAGGCGTATTTCAAATTAAAGCACGTATCATAAGCTACAAATTGGTTTAAATTGATTTAATCTATCTATGGCCTATTGGAACCTAGCGGCGGTTTAGTCAAGGGCTAACATGGAGGCCAAGAGTTCGCAGCATTTTTTCACAGTGTTTTTTAGATTTCCTATGCTAGAGTTAAATTTGACTTTTTTTTCTTGTGAAGGTCATAAACAATTGCATATAAATGAATAGTTCTGCTATAATATTTTATTGGAATACAAACGTAATATTTTACTGCGAAATAGTTTCATCTTGATAAAATTCTGTTTTTCAAGTCTTAGTTGTGCAAAATATTATACTCAGCCTATTTCATTGTTTCTCGCAAACTTGCAGTATACAATGATGTTTTATAATTTTTTTAGAAACTCATTGTATAATAGAATTGTCCAGAGATGTTTGTAAATCTGGGTGGAGCTTAAAATAACCCAGCCCCTTTTGTCTGCGTCATTATTGAAGGAGCAAATCGGTTGATTGTATAAGAATATTACCTCAGCTTTCAACAGTGAAAGAGAAATACGCAATTAAATATTTGTTTCAACAATGAAAACGGATTGAATTGCGTTTCAATAATAAAAAGTATTGTTGTAAATTATAAAAAAAAAATATTTTTATATACAACTCTGGGCGGAGCTTAAAAAAACCCCGCCCCCTTTTGTCTATGTCATTACTGAACTAGCAAATCGGATGATTGTTTAAGAATATTACCTCAGCATTCAACAATGAAATAGAAACACGCAATTAAATACTTGTTTAAACAATGAAAATGGATGGAATTGTGTTTTAAAAATGAAAAGTATTATTGTAAATTATGCCAAAAAATATTTTTTTAAATTTATCAAAATAAAAATAAATTTAAAAAAAGGATTGACTTTTTGTTATGACGACAAACATCCATCAACGAGCTCAGCCTATGGTTTCTGCTGATGTTGCTATTCTAATTATTTATTAGGATATGGGAATTCCTGTCATAAAAGCTGGATTCAGTGTGGATTGTGCGAAGAGTGGTGGCAGGAGGATTGCTGTGCCTCTTATGTATTTATATGCAACTATTGTTAGACCAGATCCGGTGCGTACTCTTAGTCACCCTACTTGCGTACTCTTAATTGATTTACTTAAATGATTAAAGACAAAATTCTGTATCCTAGATATATTGATTCTTAGTTAAATGAAGAACATTGAATAAAATTTTGAAATCCGTATTTTACTTACTTTATCTTTTATAAGCTAAAAGCCAATAGTGTGTACACTTACCCTATTTTCCCATACCTGTAAAGGCTTATTTTTTCACCGCACAGACCTTCGATCAGTTTTGAACAACATCATTTTCCAAATTGGCTTACACGTTCAGTGAACAGCGAACATTCTCACTATAAAAATCCACTCGCAGTAGGACATTTAATATTTTAACGAGAATTATTTGTTCAAGGGTGTAGAGGCTGCGGTGGCCTAGTGGTAAGGTCTCGGCTTTGGGGCCAGAGGGTCCCAGGATATAGACCCGATTCCCCTGAAGATCCATAGTGTATTAGGACTGTTGCACGTTAAATCATATGTAGGGGGTCATATGTCCTCCTGTTGGCGTGGCGTGGAAACTTGGAGAGGAGGTACCAGCTCAGGTGTCGTCCTCGTCAACTGACCCAGGTTCAGAATGACGAGGTTCGTCTCAAAATAGCCCTTGTGTTGTTTCAAAACGGACTTAATATAACTGAAACTGACTGTTGTGTTCTGTTAACGTCTATCAGTTTGTTAGCAGAGAAAAATGTCCCATTTCCCCCCTAACAACTACTATTAAGTGATTACCTACGGACATGGTTCAGGACATGTTTATCTTATGTGGTTCAAAGGGATTTCCAGGCTATTCCATCAACCTCTGCACTGATAATCATTGAAAATAAAAGTTCATCATTCGCTCAACTTATTGAAATGGCATTTTCGTGAGCAAATTTTACTTGCAAACGATTTACTGATCAAGTTTTAATTTGTCGTTGTGCATGTGAGCGGTTGATCGACGGAAGTCCAAAGAACGAACGGCAGTTTCGTATGATTCACACGTGCCCCAGTGTTATGGCGCCCTTAGACGGTCAACTAGGATAACCTAATGGTAAAACAGGGCGGGAATAAAAAAAAAATTATTGGCTTTTATTATTAGTTACAAATGAAAATTCCTGTCTTTTTAAGACAAATTTGACTTAAGACACATTAAGACTTGAACGATGCTTCGACTTTTTGAAGGACTAATAGTGTAACTGTCTCAATTTGTAACTAATTTTTACTTTTTCGTATACGAAGTATACAAAGAGAAAGTATTGTAATCGTCAAAAAATACGAACTCGAAATTTTGACGAATCTCCACGTTTTAGACCTCCCTGAGTCCGAAATGCACAATTTTTGAATAATATATGTCTGTTTGTGTGTCTGTCTGTAAACACGATAACTCAAAAACTATTAGAGCTACGGGGATGAAATTTGGTATGTGGTCTTCAAACATAATTTGTAGGTTTCTGTCAAATTTTGGACAAAATCCGTCAATGGGAAGTCTGTCTGTCTGTCTGTCTGTCCGAAGTCATGTGAACACTATAACTCAAAAACTTGAATATCTAGATGGATAAAATTTGGTACACAGTTTTATCATCATGAATGTAGGTCCGTATAAAATTTTGGGCCAAATCCGACAAAGGGTTGACTGTCTGTAGGTCTGTACAATCGCATACTTGTTTTACTCAAGTTAGTATGGTTGGCGTTTGACCTTGGCGGTCTACGAAAGAAATTCTTGCGTTCCGCAAACACGTGCTTCGGAAATTATAGCAACCCGAATCGAAACTTCGTTCTGACATTCTCCAGATGGAAGGTATGGTAAAATCTTTCGTGCAATCTGTAGTAAGATTTCTTACTCAAAAACGTTAAATTAAGTTGTGGTACCTCAGAGCGCGTAAAAATTGAGAACATACGCAATTCTTTTTGCAAAATATTAAGTTTCAGGAATTCATGAATTTTATATGTTTCATTGTAAATCACCATTCATAATTTTTTCCTCAAAATAACTAGGCCTTGGGTAAATACCCGAAGAATATTTACCTACTGGGTGCTTACCCACCCCATATTACTGGTCGTATGCGAGAAAGTTTCGGGGAGTCGCTCTCGCTGCTATGATAACCGTTCCTTCCTTTGAGTGTTCCTTTACTTTTTCAATGAAAATATCTACAGTACAGCATTTTAAGTTCTGACTCAACAATGCTGAAAATAAAGATGTTACCAATTATGCCTAAGAAATAAGTGTATTTTCTTATCTCCCAGAATAATGTATATATTTTTATGCCTAGAAATAAGGAATCTTCAAAATTAATTGTTTGGGAAGACACAAGACCTCTGACAATCAGCCGCCAAATTCTATCCATCTTTCTGGTAACTAATGGTAAAACGTGCTGTCAAGGAAAAATAACCTAAATTCAAAGTCTTGTTAATTATTTACGACTTGACAAACGTCAAAATATCCTTTTGAATCAGGAGAAAAATAACTAAACTTTTGAATCAGATCAATCACATACATAATTGGAAACTATTTTTGAAATTAGAAGTTAGATTAACTGCCTTGGTACTATTTCCGTTTACGATATCCAGTTGCAAGCTAGCAATTTTTATCCATATTAGAAGCAATTACGATGATTCAACTAGTGACTTTATCTTTTAGAAGAAAATCGAAGTAGACAAGCCAGTAGAAGAATCAAGGATGCCTGTAGCCTTTTCCCGCATCTCTGAGCTTATTCGATCTTATCTTTATTGATTTATTTCGAAGGAGTGTAATTTATGATGAAGTTTATATCCCATCTATTTTGCTTGCAACCGCTGAGGACTAGAAAATTCGTAAATCAAATGTAGCTCCTCTATTCTCTGAGATCAACTGAGAATAGTAGATAATGAATGGCGTGTGTTTTGTTTGGCTATCATTTCAAAAAACTGCTTCTCGTCACCATACGAAGGAAATTTTTTAAAAAATAAGATTGTCTTTTTCTGTGACGTTTGTTGATACAGTATTTTATGAACGCTTACTATGTTGTTTGATTTCTAGAGCAAATATATTACTAGATGATTTTTCAAATGAAAGTGATTGAGATTTTTGTTTAGCAAAGAGAAGCCAGAAAAAATTATGTAAACCAGCGGTGGTATCGAGAAGTCATTGGTAAATTGCTGCTCTTTAACTCATTTCTTTCCAAGTGATGTTTGATAAAACATATTAAGAACCGAACCCTTCTCTCTCTAACCTTTCCCATTTAAGCTGTGAAAGCTGTAGAATTTGAGCTTCATGATAGATAAGGTGTCACAAAAATGTTATTACTCTTTAATTGTTTATAATGTGTTAATTAAGTATCATTAAATTCGCTCACGATCTTTACATATAACGAACTGCATCACCTGTACTTTGTTCATATTTTCAAACTGATGGCCATTTCGATCCATGCAGCGCTGGCATCGTGGAATCGCACACATTTACAAACACTTCATTCGGAATTACAGCTCATTCCCTTTCGAGGACTATCAATGGTTGCAGATTTTGTACCATAAACTTTATTCTTAAGAAACCCCACAAGAAAAAATATCTATTAGTGTGAGCCTCGTCGCTCTAAAACTTGTTGAAAACTCCTGATCTTCTGCACATTTCGCCAAATATCATTCATAAAATTCAACTCTTCTATCTCGATCATCTTTATTGAGAGTATGTACTAATGTTGGTATGTATCGTGTCCACTTAAATAGCTTCAAAGTACGAAGGAAACTGTCCTTTGGAATTCTTAATCATGAGCAACCTGTAGATGATGATAAATTTTCAACACCCTTCGTTTCCTCAGTATCTGTTCCCCTCGATGTTATTGGTGTTCCTGAATATTGTCTCTGAACAATCTGAAAATTTCTATCTCTTTCAAACTTACCTATAATTCTTCTTATGATGAGACTAGGCGAATCAGTGTGATGTTCCTTCGAAATAGTTTTTTACATTTCCACTGCGGTTTCGCATTTACAGTAGCACATTAACACAAATTTTCTTTCTTCAAAACTTAGTTTGAAATCTTCAATCTGCAACCAAAATGAAATTAATAAAGGTTGATAACGTTTTTTTTTAGACACCTTAATATATTTACAAATTCGTGTTTTGTTCTGATTGAAGATGATATTTATATAGAGTCCTCCTTTCTTTGGGTAAGAACTTAGATAGTTGGATATTAACTGTTAATCGCTGACATCGTTAATCAAAATGGATGAATCCGTGAGGTTCATACTCAACAGCTGTGACTTTCTTCATACATAAATATGCCTAGTTGGATATTAACTGTTAATCGCTGACATCGTTAATCAAAATGGATGAATCCGTGAGGTTCATACTCAACAGCTGTGTCTTTCTTCATACATAAATATGCCTGTGGTCTGAAATAGGATGCATGCTGATTCATCACGACAACTTGTTGCTACTGCTGTGAAGCCCAGCTTCGGTGGGCTCTTTACCAGTGATGTCTCTTGACAGTATGACAAGACATCGCCCACACAGCAAGCCTGCGATAAATGTTCGCATGATCTCTTTTGAAAGTTTTGGTATGCCCTAACACTTGACTATTCTCATCAATAAGTTTTTTCTTTCGTTCACTTTCATGCTTTAGAGATGATGTTTCGCCGTCTTTCGTGTCATGAAGGGTGAGGCCGTGTTCCTTGCACACCCGGAAAAAGGTTTGCAGTTCCTACAACAGAGGCTCCGGCTAAATACGCTGCAGATCATGTTTCGTTGCAAGTCTGTGAGGTCCGACATTGCAGATCCTCTCAAAGAATACGAAGGGCTCATGCAACGTCTTTGGCAGATGTTGAGAGATTTAAACCTTCACGTTCTATCCACTACATGCCAAAATTCTGTGCCAAGTTACGAGGTATTAAATGCGGCAAACTCTCTCCCAAGTGTTTGTTTAATCTTGTCTCTCGTCTGTGCACAGTTAAAGTTTTTGAATCTGATTAATTTTCATTTTTATGTTCGATTTACAAAGGTTCTTTGTAACTTAATATTGGTTATGAATAAATAGATAGATTAAATTTTAATGATAGAAGTAAATTTTGTTCACCGAAGTTCTTTCTACCAACATTTACAGCATTAATTGCTTCATTCCATGCAGTTCGACAGTTAAATTTCAGAAGTTTCACATTAATAATTGTTTTCTTGGAGTTTTATGCAAAAGAATTTTGAAAGCAAGCATTTTATAAACAGCGAAAATTTAATTCCAAAATTAACGTAACTCAGAATAAGATTAAATTCAAGATAAAAATCTGTCAATCTATGGTAACCCTGCTCAGAATATAATAATCTAGGCGAATTTAATTCCTTTTAGTTAACAATAGTTTTTTTTTACTCGATCAGCCATGCATCAAAAGCTTTGCTTTTCAAATCCAGTCTCTTGAGAATTTCCTCTTTCTTTTCACTTTCTCTTCGCACAAACTTTTCTCCTTAGTCGATTTTCTTAAAGCGAACTCTTTAGGAAAGCGTATCTACTGAGCTAGAAGAACTAGATATTATTTCTTAAACGAATGAATGATGTTTCTACCGTTACTGAGTCGGAATTCTTCCAGAAGTCTCAAAGATTAAATAATTCCGAACTTGGAAACGAATGAGACACATTCCATCATTTTCTCAGTTTACGACGACAGAGATTGTACGCCTCCGTCAACTCCTACGTGTAAAGTAATCTAGAATTAAAATGGATGTGTCACGTAATGACTCGTTTTCTGCTGTTTATGGCTCATGAAATATTTCTTCGTTAAGCTCGAAGGTGCCATAATTTGCGCTTTCACTCACTGAACTATTATGTGTAGAGAAGGGATTTAAAGCGTTAAAAGTGAAATAAGCGTTAATTGATTAGGCGTTTATTGTGGTAGTTGTGATTTAGAGTTACTGCTTCCATAACAAAACACTAATGTGGATCTTAATGTTCAATATTAAGAAAGTAGCAGATATTAGGTTTTAATTTAAGTAAACACTCACTAAGGGAACACATATGAATGATGTGTATGAAGAAGCTTTTTGAGATGGTAATGAACGATTGTAAAGATAATTCCGTTTTCTGCTTAAGTGCATCTTCAAAGTTGGGTTTAATTTGTCGAATGCTCTTTTTCGCTTGGGGGCACGAGATGATGCAAGATGATTTTCCTGATTTTTAGTTATTGCTTTAGTTTGTTAACAAGTAACCAAACTTATCGTTCGAATGTTCTATGAAACATAAAAATATTGAGAAATAAAAACTGCACAATTTTTAGTTATATTAACGTCCCATTTTTTGAAAAATCCAGAGGGCTGTTTGGGAATAGACTTCCTGTTTTTGAACCTTTGTCAGATGACGAAGACGACCCCCCAGGGGTGTAGTGGAGCCGGAATGCCGTTCCGGCACTGCTTTTTTAAACGAAAAATAAGGAACGAAAAAAAATTGAAAAAACGAAAAAAAAATTGTAAAAACCTGCTCAAAACAGCAAAAGTTTTGTCACCCAGGTTAGAGATTTCCAGCACTTCTTGTTTTGCGACTACACCAATGCGACCCCTCTCTCCAAACTCCCATGCCATACCAAAGAGAAGATGCTCGACACCTAAGGGCAGATTTAACATTCACCAGGCACACGCACACAGCGGATCTTTGGTGGAAACGGGTTTCGAACCTGTACACATACCCTACCGTCGTGAAGCCGAGACCTTACTACCAGGCTATCACGGCCGTGCATGGTTAGGAAAGATGTACACGAATAAAGAAAGGAAGTATCAAATTAATGCATTGTATGAAAGAGAAGAGTACTACTGAAAATTTCCCTTTCGTTTTGTTGGAGAGCAGTCTTAGATATCTTTTTATTTTGATACATTACGCGATCTTTTGAAGCTGACTTCATAGATTAATGTTCCGTTTCGGAGCTATATGACCACTTTGAACTAAGCACAGTGGTGAAATATACGAAAAAGTTGGCCAAAATTTTTAAAAACTAAAATTATATAATTATTTGTATTAAAAACTTTAGGATATGTTGGGTAGACGTAAATATTAAGAAATTCTCAATTAATGAAGAGATTCATGGACAATTAAACAATTATTACACTATAATCAGTTGATAAATGAATAAAATAGCATAAGCTGACTTCCGCGCACATGCAGTATTGCCTTCGTTCATGGTTCAGCTTATCAACCACGAGACCTATTTGCTATTTAAATTGATCTTGGATTCTTATTTTAATAGTATTTCAACATTGTTTTTAATCTCGCCTCCCCTGCGTTTGTAATTTGCATAGCGTAAGTCTATAAGGAAAATATAATAAGCACTAGAAGAATCAAATCCGACAGTCTAGTGTGGACAGACCTAACTGTAGATGGTTCTTAATAACTGCTTTAAACTTTAAGCTATGTTTAAACTGTTTGCTTGTGGTTTGACACAAATTACATCTTTGGTTTCTTGAGTACTCGCAATATCGTTTGCTGTTATGGCCACTTAAAAATTTGTCACCAATTTTCATGTCTGTAGGATTCAAATCAGTTTTCTAGTTTGTGACATATACAGCTTCTTGTTTTAATTTGTGTCAATTCCTGAACGAACTGGATTCGTACTGGTTTGCACTATCGAGAAGACGGTCGTGGATAATCCACATTACAGTATGCTGTTGTTCATTTCGATCCCGCAAAAAATTAATTTACTGGAACAAGAGTTATTCAAATTGTTTCGAGGAACTGTCAAAATCTCATTTACTAATTTAAATGTATCATTAATATCATCCCTGAAGGATAAAAAATCCTCTTATAGAGATTTAATCAGACGTTTTAAAGTTTGATTAAGCAAATCTTGTAAAGCCATTTGTGCTGTAGCTTCAGTTAGAGAAATATTTTTCGCACAAATCATCTTTTTAGCTTTTATTATGACTTCAAAATTAGAGCACTAACTGGAACTTTCTTCAAGAGCACTATTTCATATACTGTATTGATTTTTTTAAAATTTGCAATGAATCACTAGTGGTAGGGACTTGTCTTCTGATTTTGTACCTATTTTTGAATCTAAAATGGCAAGATTTTTGAGATTTCAGTGTGTCCCTTTATTCTCTATTTCTTTTGAGCGGCATGCATTAGACTCTTTCTGTATCTTTTTTCTCCCGTTTGCTCTCTCTCCCTATTCTTCAGTTTCCCAATGAGTCACTAGTGGTAGGGACTTGTCTTCTGATTTTGTACCTATTTTTGAATCTAAAATGGCAAGATTTTTGAGAT